>CAUYRT010103366.1:0-124999 GCA_963574885.1 Lepilemur ruficaudatus
AATTAATTGGACAACTAAAAACATATATAGAAAAAATTAGCCGGGCATGGTGGCGCATGCCTGTAGTCCCAGCTACTCGGGAGGCTGAGGCAGGAGGATTGCTTGAGCCCAGGAGTTTGAGGTTGCTGTGAGCAAGGCTGATGCCACGGCACTCACTCTAGTCCGAGTCTAGTTGAGACTCTGTCTCAAAAAAAAAAAAAAAAAAAAGTATTGACTAAATCCACTGGCACTTAGCTAAGGACTCGGGGATATGACAGATACCCTGTATAATGAGATAAATGTGTCTGGGATTTAAGTGCCTGTTCCAAGCAAAATAGGCCAATTTAAACATGGAGAGTATATGGCTATAAAATAGTTCACTTAAGAGGTGCACCTCTTTTTACTGTATTTAACTTGATCACGTCTGTAGTTTTCTACTGTGCCAGAAACCACTGAACTGCCCTAGGAGGCTCCTCGCCCCCCTCCAAGTTGTAATGGAGTAACAACAACAACAGCATAAGACATGTTTGTTTTTGTTTTTGTTTTTTTTCCACCTGGTTCTTAAAAGTGTGCAAAGATATATTTTTTGAAGTGGCTTAGATCATATCCACTTCCAAACACACCATCTGTTCTCTCATGTCTGGCCTTCATTAGGCTGTTTCCTCAGACTGGAATGGGCCCTCTCAAACTCTGCCATTTATGATGCTTTCCTTTGTCTTTCCAAGGAGAATGAGTGAATGGTTTCCCCCTCTCTGAATTCCCATAGTGCTTAATTTGAGTTCTGGTTAGGCCACTCCTCGGACTTTGCACTGTATAGTAATGGCTGGCTCTCCTGCTTTGGCGGAAAGGCAAGTATTTTGCCAGTGCTCCCCCAGTCTATTAATGCAGTGGTTTGGCCTGCCTGGGAAGTAGGGACTGGGGGAGGTGACTTTTCCACAGTCTTTGTCACCCATATTGCCAGGTGTCCAGGCTGGCTTCCTTGACTTAGAACATCGTCCCTCTGCTTAGCAATCTCTGGACAGTTGGCCTCTAAGACTCCAGCTTAATGGGAAAGGATGATCTTTCAGAGATACAAGAAGGTGATTGTATTTAATCAATGTGGACCTCCACTATTTTTCTTTTTTCCTTCTTTTTCTAGCCCAAGAAATTTAGACATTTACTATACCTCCTTTTTATTTTGACTCCTTTCTTGTTTTCTTTTTGTTGCTAATTAAGCTATTAAGATTTATATTAAGTCATGCATTTATGTAGTTTAAGAAATCAAATAATTTTACAAAATTTATGATGAAAAAATAGCAGTTCATACTCTTTTTTTCCTATGCCCCAGTAGCTACCTCTTTTACTTTTTAGCTATTATTTTTAGGTATTGATGCCTATATTTCTACATAACTGTCAGTTCTTGGCTTTTATTAGTATCTGTTGACTTCATTATTTGGAATACGAAGACTTAGTTGCCTTACCCTTCTTCACACTTTCCCTCACCTAGATAATTATGTCCACAACTTTTGGATAAATCAGCATTTTTCATTCATATAACTGTGGAATAGAACTGTATGAGTATTATTTATAGCCGAGGCTTAACGCCTTCAAAGGCATTGCAGTTCCTAGCCTCCTCTAGTGACCAGGAGAAACCTTGCTGTCTTGTTCTAATGAGGGCAGGCTTTCCTGTGGGTTCAGGCTACACATTTTCCCATTTATAATTAGTTAATTATAACACTATATATGTTATATACACACCATATAAATGTTAGCTCTTATTATTTCAATATTATAATTTGAACCAAATCTCATTTAATCCAGTTCTTAGCTGTATGTGTATGAGTAAGCTTTAAAGTACTTTTGCTAACAGTTGCAGTTAAAGAAATATGTGATGTCCAAGTGTATGTTTATGTATATGATAAAACTTTGGCTGCATAGATGCTTCTTAGCACTCCAGCTCAACAGGCAAGGGAAATTTGTGTTGAGAAACCCTTGTTGATAATTTTCTGTTATATTTAACTGGAGAGACCTTCTAGCTTATCGGTTTTAGGCATTTTGCTTTTGGCAGGTTGCAATTATTTCTATCTTATAAATGTTACATGCATGATGTATACACACTTTTAAAACTCTTGTTTTTCATTCTTGTCTTTCTGGTTGAAACTTCTCTGCTACCAAACGTCTAAGTCAGGTTCTGATACTTTGCTTTGCTGCTCTCTTTTGTAGTTTCCCCAGAATCTTTATATTATACTTAATAATATAAGTGTAATATCATAATAAGTAAGATCCTTTCATTCATTTAAAAATGTAGACATTCACATAGATGATATAAGCCTCTGAGTCACAAATAGGCAGGCTGAGGATTGGCTTGTGGAATTGATGAGATTGTTGGAAGACAGATTTCTCCTAAGAATAAGCAATTGAGAAGAGCTAACGGCCAAACAACTGAGGGGATGTAGGAGGAAGGCAGTGACTTCTGTTTGTAAGAATGCTGTTTTGGGATTCATACTAATTGATGCCCCTTATGTGAGATCTACGGTGTAACTTAAATATCTACCTTAACTTTTGCCATAGTTCAAAAGTTAGGGAGGAGGGTCTAGGTAATGAACATCCATCAAGTAGAGACCGAGGGTCTATGGCAGTTAGATATTGCTCAGCAGAAAGGCTGTGGGGGTGTAAATACCCTCTAGCTGCGGCTCTACCTGGGCTGGTCAAGAGTGCCTGTGCTGCCCTGTGCCTTTGCAGAGACCTGTGAGTGAGCACAAGCCCTTTTCCTGCAGCCTTCCAGTCCTCTCAGGGGACCAGAGCTGGCCCTTGTGGTAAAACCTTTGGCTATCTTTGGCTAGAGTTTTATCCAGGACAAATGAAGGAAAAATTATAGCAAGCTCGTCTACTCTAGCATGGAGACAAAGTCAGGCTTTGATGAAGCTGTGATTCTTTGCAGTTAATGCTACATAATGTGGTATATACAGTTAAATTTGGACTCAAAAGCCAGCTCTGCCTCTTATAAACCAGGGAATCTTGGGCTGGTTATGTAATCTTTCTGAATCTCTCTTTCCCCATCTGCAAAAAGGGTCTAGTACTACCTACCTCATTTAAAGTTGTTAGAAAGTTTAAATGAACTAATTTGTATATTCTTACTACAGTGTACAGCTAAAATAGGTGGTCAGTGAATAGTAGGAGTACTTGTTAATATTACAGGCTACTTGTTGCTGTATAACTTCTTCAAAATTGTTGAATATATGGTAGATAGAAATAGATTGCTTTGCCTTGCAGTTTTAATAAGTGTTGATTGTTTTGGACAGATATAAATTTGAGTATGTCTTTGACTCAGTCACCATGGTTACAAGAAAGCTCTCAGATACATAGCCATACATAACTCAGGGAAAGTATTTCCACATTATAAACATAATACCAGGAAGAAATAAACTGTTATGCAGTAGCCTAGTGAACTCAAACCTTTGAATACAGGGCACATTTGATGGAATGCTTCTCAGAGTGTTTAAATTTTTGTCTCAACATGCCCGAGGTAATAGAATATATTCTCATCTGTGCTTTATTCTGTGACCTCACTGGACACCTTAGTGAGGGAGGGATGGAAACAAAGACCTAGCATCATCCAGAGCTGGTGGTCTTCTCCCCCGTCCCCAATCACCTGTCTCTACAGGTAGTATGAATGAGCATTCTCCTTTCTTCCCTCTTGTCAACTCCAGAAGTTTCTTGGGGTTTCACTATGTTTTTCCTAATGTAGACAAAACGTGTAGTCCTAAAAGTACCTCTTTGATGCAGAAATCAGACTGCTGCTCTACAGGAAAGACAAATGCTCCTGTGCTATTGACATTTTTAGCAATGTCTAGATGAGTTTCTCTTATATTAAGGCCTAGGAGATGCTAAACAATAGTAAAGGCAGAAAACATTATTTTCCTTAGGTAAGGAGAACAAAAGCTAATATGAGCAGAGTGTTTGTTAACGTTTTGTTAGTTCAGCTGACTGGTTATTAATTTATTCCGGTTTTTTTTTTTTTTGTGGGAAATGACAGAGGGTTTTTTTTTTAAATGTGCCATAGGAAAAAGAATGTTTGAACTTGCTACATAATCTCTTGCCATTTGCCAAATCAAATATCACTTATCAAGTCCATGAATAAAGTATGGGTTGTTTGCCTGAAGTTAGGATGCTTAAATCCTAAATTAGAGACACACAGATTAAAAAATAAAACAGAAAAGTAGCATATAATATAGACACTTCTGAATTATATATGAAATGGTTTAGTTTTTAAAGGAAATGCTTATGAGAGATTGTAGACATTTTTGATCTGTTTTCTCAGAGCCCTTTGGAATGGTTTCTAAGTGACCTTGCCTAGAAGGCATGTTTATGTAGTTTCTTTCTCCGAAACACTTATTCTTCAACTTCAGTTAAAATTCTCAATTTACTGTATGCCAGTTGGTATGTTGCAGTTACTCTAAATGTTTACAGAATCTTTATACTGAATATTAATCTTTTAGACAATTGAAACATTTGTTGACCTATGTTCCTGTTTTTTTTTTTTTTTTAATTTTGTTATGTGAAAGGCAGTTATGTCTGAATGGTTAAGAGCATTGTCTTCAGAATAGATTGCCTTAGTTAGAATACTGGTTCGGTCACACATTAGCTGTGTGTCCTTGGGCACATTACTTAACCTCTCTGTGCCTCAGCAGCCTCATCATTAGGATGATCTACACAAAAGTGATGACAATATCTACTTCAAAATATTATATTGTTGTGAGTGCCTGGCACATAGAAAAGCAAAATAAATATCTGTCATTAGTATTATTTCCTATATGGAGAACTGAAAAAAAGTGAAGATTTGCATTGTGTGTGTGTGTGTGTGTGTGTGTGTGTGTGTGTGTGTTTTAACCATTTCCAAAAGGTAATGGTTACTTGGAGAAAACAGTTTTGAAATGCAGTATAAATATAGTCTTTATGGATTTATATTTTATAACAATTTTCCTCCTATGTTTAGGCTACCTTTTGTTCAAGTGTCATCTGGATTATTTGGCTTAGATGAGATTCACACAAATTTTTCTATTTCTCATACTCTCCCCTTCAAGTTTCTCATACTGTCCCCTTACTACAGCATTAGAATGGTAATATTTGCTGCCTCTTTTCCACCTCCCCTCTCTAGCTTCTTTTAGGCATTTTGGAAACAGACAACATAAGAATCAATTAGTTTTGGCCTCAAGTTCAATTTTTCTGGCATGAAACTCCATTATTTTTGATGGTCCTAGTTAGGGTGCAGACCCAGTATACCATTTCAATCTGTGGGTCCTTGTGGTTCTCTGCAGCATTTATAGAATAATTTGTGGGGTTAATTTTCATTCAGAAGCACTAAATGGGAGTTCTGTTATAAGGACACCATGAGATGGATTGGAAAGATCTAGAACCTAGATGGGAACTAGATCAAGGGGATAATCAAATACTGCAGACCCTCACAATTGTTACTTCTAATAAAATTTCACCAGTTTTTCTTACTTTCTTTAATTGTTTGTTGGCTTGTTGCTGACAATAATTTTTAGTACTTTCTAATAATACGGTCTATGTGTATAAACCAGGTGATGAAAATTTCCTATTATTTTCATGAAGGAGAAAAAAAAGATTCATGAAATGCCATCTGACACTGGTCCTGGGTTAAATTCCAAGAGACCCCCTGCAATAAGAGAATGACAGTTACCACTTTCTTAGCTGTCTTTCGTATGACTGCCAAATCTTCAGAGCCGCGGTACATCCTTAGGAACTTGGGGACTTTCTGTTTCTACCTTTGTTCATTTTAGATCTAGCCTCAAAAAATAGGTGTGCTTGGACTGTTTTGAATCCTTCAGGGCAAGTGTGTGCCCACTGTATGGTAGAGAAGGTGTGGACAAGGTGTGGATTCAGGTCTGTCTGCTACTCTTAACTTCTGCAAGCTTCGCCTTTGCCACCTGTCAAATGGTGCTGACGATGTGGTGTTACACACATGCACGCACAACAAATTTATTTTAAAACATTAGGGAAATGACATACTTTAAATACACTTGAAGAAAGGGAAACTTTTCTTAATATGTGCTGAAAGGGTCACCTAAGGTGCTGCTTCTGTGTGTTTTAACTTTTTGTTTGCATTTGATTAGTTATCCTGCAGTAGGATGGTGGCCACACACCTCTCTTTGAGAACAATGCTTTCTGTGAGGTGCGATCAACACCTGGCTTTCCTTCAGAAATAGGCATTCCTTTTGAAGCATGCTGTATTTTTCATAATGTCTTTAAGATTTGAGGAGGAATCTTCTGATTTGTGGTATATAGCCCCAGGAAATATTATAATTTCAAAGAGATTTCATTCACCAAAGGCTAACCAAAACGCATTTGGATAGGGTGAACTTCTAATTAGTTATTCAAACTGGGACACTTTTGAGAGTTAACAAAGACCTTAATTATAATTACATGGGACAGCAGGAGTGAAGTGGGTCTGTCCTGGGCAAACTGGGACATATATGCACCCTAAGGTAGACTGTGTATAATCAGAATAGAATTTTCAAATACTCAAAATCTTTTTCAAGAGCAGGACTTCACCAACACCTTAAAATGAGCCTCAAGACAGGCATTGCTTTGTCCCTCTTTGTAGTGTGAATGCTACTATGTGCCAGTTAAATGAACATCTATGTGTAAATGGTCTGTGTTAGTCTTTAGGAGGATTCTTTCATCAACCTCTTAAAAGAGCACATAGCATTTTCAAACAAAAGTCCTGGCTTACTGTTCTTGCCCCAGTGTATTCTTTTTCCAGTGTTTATTCTGTGTTTTAAAGCTTATTCCTTCATGACATCTCTGATTTTGTTAGTCCACCTGTTTGCTCCCTCCTGTAATCCCTATAGTTTAATACTAAATTATTTGGAACCAATTCCCTTTTTGGTATGTGATAAATATTTTTGTCATGTGATATATAGATGGGATTAATAAGCACTCTAAAAGGGGAACACTTTGGGGGGATTTTTTGGTTAGGTTTTGTTTTTGTCAAACACAGCATTCAGCTCACTGCTGAGAATGAAGTGGGTCTTTTACCACACTGATGGATGGGACTTGGGGAGGTCACTGGTGGGTTGGGGTAGCTGATCATCAGTGTATTTCAAGTGCAAGAAGAATGAGGACTAGTCAGATGAATGGACTTGGTATTTAGAAATGGAGAAAGGAGCCATAATGTCATCTTATCTAGCCAGATGAAATTGTATGAGTGCTCCATTAAGATTAAAAAAAAAATTCTGTTGTTTCAGCATATTACGGGAGTACAAATGTTTAGGTTACATATATTGCCTTTGCCCCACTCAAGTCAGAGCTTCAAGCATGTCCATCCCCCAGACGGTGCCCACTGCACCTATTAGGTGTGAATATACCCATCCCCTCCTCCCATCTGCCTGACACCTGAGGGATATTATTCCTGTATGTGCACTTAAGTGTTGATCAGTTAAAACGAATTTGATGGTGAGTACATGTGGTGTTTGTTTTTCCATTCTTGATATTACCAGAACACATTATGAATTTATGTTGACTTCTCATTTTCTTCTTAACTTAGGTCTGCTAACATCTTTTTAAAGCTAGTTTTTGATGACATTTTACATAAGTACAGCTCAATACTGACCAGCTTTGCTCCTTGGTAATCAGTTTTCTGAGGTGTGTAGGCTTTAGTATATAGTCTTATAAAAGTAATAAATAACCTCGTTATTCTTGTGACTGTAAATCTTTTTTCTATATAGAATACCATCCTGCTTTGGTTGTACTCATACTAAATTATACTCCAAGCTGAGACATCTTCAACAAAGTCACCATTTATTTTTATCCTAAGGATGTCACATCCACTATTCCTGCCTTCTAGTTTCCCTCCCCAGAATGCGGTCTTTGATGGTGGGGCAGTGAGTGTCTGGCTCTTTCATTCTGTGTGTTGCAGGGCAAGGATGGCCTAGTAATCCCTGTGTGTTTATCCACCGAATGTGATTGACTTTGATCTCTTGGGAATAGGGAGCATCTTTATCTTTGGGGCCATGTTTTATCTATGCATATTTAACAAGAGGGAAGTGGAATTTTCCAAACTACATTACACTCTTCTCCAGCCTCATTTGCAAATACCCTTGTATCAGAGAGATTAGGGAGAGGTTTTGCATGTATGGCTGTTGGGAGACCCCTCCCCCCAAAAGGCGGAGGTGGTAGTGATGGCAGGAGATACATTGACAGACACTGTTTTATACTAGCATCAAAGCTAGTTTCTAATCTAATTGAACATAAGGAAGTTGATAAATATTTGTTGACCTGAATTAAACTGTTAGGTGTCCCTATGTAGAATTGTGGGGGATAGGAGGGATGGTGGCCATTGCTTGCTAGGCAGTTTATGGTATGTAAAGGATAAATGGCCGTTGTTTTCACACCTTAACGTCTATTAGAAAGATTGTTTGCTTATCTTCAGAATAAAACACAGATGCCCACATAATTCCTCAAGCCATTGGTTCTCAAAATGTATCTGTATTGTCTGAGAACGTGCTGCAAATGCAAGTTCCCAAGGACTACCACACACCCCTCTTCCTGAAGCTCAACAGGGACATGTTTTAACTAACATGTTAAAGTTTGAGAATCACAGCTTTGAGTCATGAACACCTTTCAGAATTAGGTGAAAGCCAGAAAACTAGAAAAATATACAAACACATTTTATACACTAGCAGAGGTTTTATGAACACCTGATTAAGTACCCTGATACAAAGTATGTATTTCAGTTTTCAGAATACATCCTGTTAGAATTATTAGATTTTGAGTTATTCCAGTGATTCTTTGGTTTTGAGAATTTGATTATTGTTCACCTCCAGTATGAATAGCCCTGGACTATGGTTTGCCTCCAGCATCTGTGTGGAGAGTTTGCATCCTGAAATATCTCCAGACAGTAATTCTGGGCCCTGTGGTAAATATAAGTTTGGTATCTGTGGGGTGGCCCTGACACCTGGCTGGCAGCAGTGGGCACCTGCTTGCTCAGCCACAGACTTGACAGAGTGGAGTCCTTTGGAGGTCCCCATGCCAGTCAGCATGAAAGGGGTTTGGTAAAGCCTACTTTATTTTATTAAATAAAAAACTTAATTTTTTTTTTAATTCACAAAGGAATTCATGGGCAATGTAGACAAATTAGAAAAAGTGCTGGCAAATTTATCCTTAGGTAACTAGTTATTTTTTGCACATAGTAAAATGCACCAGGAGAAAATAGCAATAACAATAATATCTAAGATTTATTGAGTTTTTATAGTATGCCAGACACTGTTCTAAATTCCTTATTTATACTAACTTATTAAAACCTGATAACTTCTTTATGAAGTAAGTACTGTTAAGGTCCCCTCAATTAAACGATAAGGACAGTGAGGCATGATGAAGTTAAGCATCTTGCCTGAGGCCACACAGCTAGTAAGGATTTGAGTTGAGTCAGGGTGAAGCCATAACTCTCTAGGGTGTCTTAAACATGTACCCTCTGCTGGTCCTCCAGGGTGATGCGACAACACTGGTGAATTGCTGTTGAGTGGTGGAGGTGATAGGGAGGAGACCCATGTCTGAGTGCATGAGGGTTGGCGAATGAGGATAGGAACTGCTGCATGGGTGAAGTGAGTGCCGAGATGGATCAGCAGCTCGGGCATGTGCACAGGCCCTATGCTTTTAGGGTGGCCCAGTACCCTTTAGTGATTTGGCTAATCATCAGCCTCATCTTGAACTGTCTTCTTTTCCTTTGTCATCAGCATGTGAAACTGCTAAAAGAATGTTGATTGGAACCTTCCCATCTTGCCTTAAAATTATGAGCATCTGTTTCATTTTAAACTGGATAACATTATATTCTCTGTGCTGAACATTTATAAACATCTGGAACCAGAAGGAAATATACAAATGTGGCATTCACAATTTGCTATCATAGGCTGACAGAATTATTAACAGTCACTGAGTCTTTAAACATTTATTTGCAAAGTTGCTTTGCTCTTTGATCTTGAGTTTAATGCCAATTTGGGTCATATCAATTTTCCAAAATGTCACGAACTTCGCATGTTTCATCGTTAATTTAATTTTCCTTAAAATTATTTCTGAGATCACTCAGTGGGAGTTTCAAGTTTCTCTTTAATGTTATTTGAAAGAAAGAATCTAAGAACAAATTGATTTAATACACTCAGTGAGAACAAGGACTCATCTTTAAAGTATTGATGTAATATGGAGGTTACAAATGCACTTTCCAGGGTTGGAATTCCTGGGTTCAAATACCATCTCCCCACTTACCAGCTGTATGACTCTGGGTAAAATATTTAACTCATCTGTTAAATGGCAAGAATTCTCTGTATTCCATAGGGTTGTGGTGAGAATCCTATGTGATAATACTCATTAAGCAGTGTCGAAGTTAGTGCAGTGCTAGGGTGTGGCAAGCCCTCAACTAATGTGAGCAGTTATTAAATACATAAAGGCAGATAACTACGGACAGAGGTTGAGATCTCGCACCACTCTTTCCTCTCCCCTTTATCCACTTAGCAGCATATCATGGCAGCTTTTCCATTTCATTTTTTAAAGCTCTACCTTTTCCTTCTGAATAGTTACACTTTGCTCCATTGAAGAAAAGAATCATGATGTAACCATTTCCTCATTAAGGGACATTGGAGTTATTTCATTTTTGTCTTCACCATTATAAATTGCTCTGTACTCTTACTTCCTCACTTCCGCCCACATTCTCCTCAAAACTTGGA
The DNA here is from genome assembly GCA_963574885.1 of Lepilemur ruficaudatus. Lineage (NCBI taxonomy): Eukaryota > Metazoa > Chordata > Mammalia > Primates > Lepilemuridae > Lepilemur > Lepilemur ruficaudatus. The sequence goes on from CAUYRT010103366.1 coordinate 10,701, forward strand.
AGGTTGTGTTTTGAGGTTAGTCTCCAACACAACTGCTGGACTTGATTGCATTATTTTGCAAGTGCTTGTTTGGTGTGGCGTCAGAAAGAGTGTATGCTCATGTAGCATAAAATTAAGTAATTATTGGACATGCTGTCTTATAAATTGGAGGACGAATTGAACTCTTCTTACAAGGACAGTAGGAGCGTATTTTGTCAGCTAAGAAAGACGAAACCACTTAAGAGCTTTTATTGAAAACTTCTTATGGCCTGTCTCTCAGAAATTCAAACCTAAGCTCATTAGTTGGTTTATGGTTGTTTAAAGTGCACCTCTCAAAGGTAGCCATAACCCAGTATGGAGAGTTTTCTCATTTATATTTGATGGGGTTCCTTTCCCCTGAAATTGCTTCTCCTCAAATTGCAGTTTAATTTATGTATTTAAAAACTTTTCTCAGTCATCCTCGATGCTGGGAGCGGAGTCTCCTATGAAATTTCGGTTTCCCCCTCACCCTCGTATCCCATATGTTCTCTTCTCCAGCCAGCTGCAAGAAGCATCTCAAAAAACACAGATTGGCTCTTTCCACTCCCTGTTCATATTCACCCAGTGGGTGGGGGGTGTCTCCTAACACTTAGAGTAAAATCCAGATTTTGATCACAGCCCACATGGTGCTACGTGACCAGCTGGCCCTTCTCAGCCTCTGCATCTCCTCGGCCTTGTTCTTTCTGTTGTAGCCACACTGGGCCTTCTTGTTCCTCTTCCTCCTCCTCAAAGATGTCAGATCCAACTAGGGCCGTTTCCATATGCTCTTCCTCCCTCTGTGTCTTTCTTGTTTTTCAGGTCTCTGTTCTGATCTCTCATCTTCCTGGTGACCTCCTCCTATCACCTCATCCGCTGGCACTCCCCGCTGTGTCTTGCCCCTGGTCTGCTATATGATTCTTCAGTGTGAAACTGCTCGTTGTGCTGTGTTAGTTATTTGTTTATTGTGTGTGTTTCCCCATTCACTGCCGTGTGCAGCTGGAGTAGTATCTGAAGCAGTGGAAGTACTCAATACTTAATGAACTAATGAAGGAATAAACGAAGGGAAGCTAATTGTAGAATATAAAGTATGATGCTGTATTTTGAGACTTTAATCTGTGTATTTATCATAGAAAGTATAAGTAGATCTTCTAATTTTAAAGAATTTTTCAAAAGTTCCAGAGACTGATTTCTCTTCTTTGAGCATCATTTTCTTCTGCTTTTTTACTCTTGTATTTGTATCTTATGTCATGAAAGCACTTTCGAGTCTTCATTCTCATCTCAATTGCCCAGTTACAGACCACTCATACCATCTCCCCATGTTTCCTCAAATTAGTGATGACAGTTTTACAGTATATTCAAGGTTCCTCTTTAGGGGGGTAGGCTGTATGCAGCTGGCTCATCTTAAGAGTATCGCTCTCTGTAAGAAGGAATCTGAGAAGTGGTTTTAAGCTGTTTCTTAGCTGGCTTCTGGGAAAGCCTTAACGATTTTACAGGGGACTGATGGAACAGTCTCAGCCTCACCAAGAGCATTTCTGCTTCTGTCTTATGTATTGGTAAGATTTTGTTTGAATAAAAAGTTTCTCCTGACAAAAGTTGGAACACCTGTGAATTGGAAGGATCTCTGTCCTTTTCAGGGAATCATGGAAAGGCTTGGAACAGGGTCTTGTGACCCTGAGGATTGAAGATAGCAGGCAGAGGCAAAGGGCAGTCTGCCCTGGGTGAGTCTAAATAGGGATCCAAGGAGCCATTTGATTTTTGTCTGTGCCTTCAAGTTACTCAGTTACAAGAGTTCTGAGCTACTGACTTAGGTTCTACTTGGCAGTGTATGCAGATGCTCTTGGCTTTGGTGCCGCCTTACTTTTCCCCTCTTTCACTTCCTCCTTGCTCCTTAGTGCCTTCTGTTTGTGGCACAACACTGCTGTGGAAACTTTGTGCCAGTGGCTGCTCCTGGAGCCGTGAGTTTGGGGAAGGCTCACCTGAATCCGATATCCCTTCATGCCCTCAATTTCCAAAGCATTCAGACTTTTCTGTAAAAAATAACATGGACTTATCAAAGTCAAAATGTGAACAAATTTGTGAAGTATTTGAACCCCGTGACTGAATGTATCTGGAAATTCCACAATATCACCCAGATAGAAAGCAGTTTAATGTTGGGTGAATGAACTTAACATAGGTTTTCTGGATTCTAGACATTAAAATCATACTTTTACAGAAGCATTTGTATAATAGTGCCATCCTTTTTTTTTTTTTCCTGGTTTCAAATCTGTCTTCTGTCTTAGTGATGGCTATGAGACATGGGGGAGGAGGGTGCTATGTTATTTTCCTTGAATATTCTGTTTTATCCTAGCACCTTAAAGATTTTAACTAAATGAAGGAGTGAGTGAGCAAGTGAAGGAACTCCAGCCATAGTAGAAAAGTCTTGAGACCGGATGGCTTGGCAAAGGGAAAAATAAAGCAAATAGTCAGTGGCTGCCTGGTAAGGAGAAAGATGAGGGTCAGAACCAAAAAGGGCTGTAGATGGTTTACGAAGGGAAAGCCACCTTCTCCTAGGAAGAAAGTGTATGCTCTTGTGCCCAGTGTGGCACAGGGTCTTGTAACTTTCATAAGCTGTTTCCTCGCTTGAAGTCAATCCATTCTCATGAGGTGCTTTCTGTATGGTTTAAAATGGATTTTATGGGAAGTTTGCATTTACTTTACAGCTTATGTTGATGAATTACATCTGTGCTATAGAGTGTAAGAGAATTTTTCCTAATTTAATATTTTCTGGGCAGTTCATTTTAAAGTGCATTTCTTGCACGTTTGAGTTTCTTACATCCTTTACATGAAAAGTTTATTTTGATTGTTATTGGGACCACCGACTAAACACTTTGTGGAAGATGTGCTTATGACAGTATTCCTTACCAGCAGTTTTTTACTTTATTTGTTCTCTTTGACCTTTGCCTGTGGAAAGGATTGTGCATTGTACATTAGAAAGGCATAAAAATAATGGGGTGCTATTAAGGAAACGGTGATAATTGAAATACTTGATGAGAAAGAAATTTAAGTGCGTAACTTAACCAAATTTAAGTAGCTAGTCACGAAATCCTCTTTTCTCTTTAAAAAGAAACATTATCAAATTTATATGCTGCTTTCTCTTCTTTCCCCTTAAATTGTTAGCAACTATTGTTGATTATCTCTAAGAAATGTTAGCTTGTGAGTTTGGGTAATTGTTAAAAACAGAGAATAAGTGCAGGCTACAAATGAGTGCCTATGTCCTTGGTTAGATGTAAATAGTTTTCCCATGCCAGTTGCCCAATTGCAGTGTAGAAACGTAAGCACCAAGGCAGAGTCACACAAAATGAACCTTGCTGAACGTGGAGTGTGTTTTGGCTCAGTGATATCAAGGAAGCAGCTGGCAAAATATAGCTCTTCATAATAGTCTTTTCATTTCTTTGTATGTACACTGTTTTATCAATTGCTAAGTACTTAAGAAATGATCTTTTATTCTAGTTAGTTTTTTAATTTCTCCAAACCTCAGTAAAATGGAAAAGCGTTTTTTACTCTTACCGATCTTATGCTTTCTTAATAAAATCTCAAGGTAATAGCTTGAAATGCTCTATTTTAAGATACATTGGGTAATAGTCTTTATCTGAATAGCAGGAATAATTCTTTGTTTTGAGCTGACATGTTTTCAACTAGAAATATTAGTAAAATACTTTTAAAGCCATCTAAATCCTGTAACATAATGCTAATGTTTTAGGCTGTAAAAAGATATGTATCTTGAGAGTAATATTTTTAAACATTTATTACTCATTTTAAAGTCAGTCTTAAACAGAGCTGCTATGACTCACTGTTTTATGAAGCCTAATTCATTAAAGAGACTTCAGTCTACACTAATGACATGGTAAGTGTTCTAATGTATATTCAAAGAAAAAGAAAATATTATAAGCATACTGTTCTCCACTTTCTGTGCTGTGCTGCTATTGGTACAGAGATAGAAACATTGGATTAGCCCTGTCCTAGTCAAAGGGTTGTTCTAGGGCAAGGCCATTCACACATCAGTTCCAAATGGGTTCCTCCAGGTTGCTCCAGTGGGTCTCATTCATGACTTCATTCCTGTGAGTAGGTTTTTTGACTGGGATGAACATAGGCCCTTCAATAGGCTTTAGGCATTTCTCCTAATAAATGAGTCAGTGATGTTTATAAAGCACTTGTTCTCTGCAGAGAGCTATTACCAGATAAAACAGAGAATTCAAGGAAGTAAATCAAGATCTATCATAAAGGTAAAACTAAAGCCACAAAGCTTTTAGAGGAAAACATAAGACATGTTCCCTACCAGGTAGGCAATATTTCTTAGTTTAAAAAATTTATTAGCCATAAAAGAAAAAATTAATAAGTCGTATCTTATCAAAATTTAAAACTTCCATTTTCATTAGACACCATTAAGAAAGTGAAGGCAAGCCCTATATTGGGGGGAAATAGTCACAAAACACATATCTGTTAAAGGGTCAGATGGTTTAAAGAACTTTCATTACTCTTATAGAAAGGAAAACTCAATTTTTCAAAATGGCAAAAAAAAAAAACAAAAAAACAAAAACCCTTGAACAAACAGTTCACAAGGGAAGATGTTTGATCAAGGAGCACATGAAAATTCACTCAGCCTCATTAGTCAACTGGGAAAAGCAAATAAAAATGACAGTGAAATAGTACTTCACATTCATGAGAATGGCAGAAAACAAAAAGAAAAAAAAAACCTAATGATATTAAGAGTTGACAAGGAACTAGAGTTCTTGCTACTCCCACATATTTTTGGTTGGAGTGTAAAATAGTAAATCTACTTTGAAAAACAGTTTGGTGTAACGTCTTACCTAATTAAGCAGATAGCTACCTCTGACCTGGCAATTTTACCCCTAGGTGTTTACCGAAGAGAAATGAAAGCGTGGTCTATAAAAAGACTTTTACTAGAATGATCATAGCAACTGTATTCATAATAGCCAAAAATGGGGAACAACCCAAATGTTCATCAACAGATTAAAATGGGTAAACAAATTATGATATACTCATAGAATAAAATACCACTAAGTAATCCAGAGGAATGATACATGCTAGTAATATAGATAAATCTCAAAACATTATGTTGATCAAAAGAAGTCAGACACAAAGAAGTATGTGCTGTGTAATTCCATTTAGTTGCAGTTCTATTACTGGTAAAACTAAACTCTAGTCATAGAAATTAGGAATGTAGAATCCTGTGACTGGAAAGAAACACAAAGGAATTTTTTTTGATGGAAATATTATTTATCTTAATTGTAGTGGTGATTACATGGTGTTAAACTTCATTGCATTATACATTTAAAATCTGTTTTCCGTTTACTGTGTGTGGTTTATACCCCAACTCAAATTAAGTGGTGGAAAAAATTCAAAAGTATAAAACCTGCACTTGGAGCAGTGAGGATGTTGAGCATACATGGAGCAGATTGTAGCTTATGTGTGAATGGTGTTGGATGCTTGAAAGATGGCAGGGAGGGTAGGGAGTGGTACCCCATGAACTCCCAGGAAAAGGCAAGTTAAACAGGAAAGGCTTTTGGGGCAAGAGATGATTTGTACTGTGTTTTGAAGATGCAAAAGGATAAATGTTTTTGGGGATTGGAAAATAAATATTCCAAATAAGGTCAAGGTCTCAAGTCAGGTGGTCCAGATAAAAATAAATGACATGTTTTGGGGACAATAAACATATTAATTGAAGTTGTTTCCCTACTCAGTGTATCATTTCCATAGATTATATATCAGCCTAACATTTCCCATGTATATAAATTTTATATATATATTAAATTTTCTTCTTTCATGACCCAATTCTATTTCTTCTGTCCTCTCGATGCACCAGCACACAGTGCTCTTTCTTTCTCCTGAAAGAAACTATATCCTGTATTTTAAGTGTGTACCTTCTCAAAAAGTTCATACTGAGGGAAGGTAGTTTGTCCTCATTGCCCCAAGTAAAATGCTGAGTACACAACCAAATGCTGGTTGATTAAGATTCTTTGGATGGAGGTTTGATAGACTTGCGGGAGGGAGCATCTGTGTGGATGTAAAAATAGAGCATGGATTCGCTACCTTCAGTAGATGTTGTAGATTTTTTGTGTATGAGTGTTGATGGCTATAATTTTTTGACTGTCAACTATGTGCCAGGGAGTGTGATAACTCTTACAGTCATTCTTCTAGGTAGGTGTTTTTGTCTGTTTTTACAGATGTACAAACTGAGCAGGCAGATGTTAAAGGGCAAACTAGAATTTGAATACAGGTGAGTGTTCATAATCCAAATACCAAAATGCTCCAAGATCTGAAACTTTTTGAGTGCCAAAATGATGCTCCAAGAAAATGCTCATTGAGCATTTCAGATTTTGGATTTTCAGATTAGCGATGGTCAACTGGTAAGTATAATGCAAATATTCCAAAATCTGAAAAAAGTCTGAATCATTTCTGGTCCAAAGCACGTTAGATAAGGAATCCTCAACCAATGTATCTCTTTGGCTTCCATTTTTCTTCTAGTCATCAGATAGATCACCACACAATGTTGCTGAGAAACAAGATGATGGTGGTGAAGGCAGCAGTAAACATTGATTGCATTCTTACGTTATGCTAGTCTCTGTTTTGGGCAATTTATGCATTTAACTCATTCAATCTCCATGATAACTCAGTGAGGACAATGAGGCATGGAGTCATTAAGTGACTTTATCCAGGCTGAGTCAGAATAAGTGGTAGAATCAAGATTTGAAGCCAGAGAGTCTGATTCTAGAATGCCCACTTTTTATTATTATGCTCTATTTCTTGGCTATGTATACATAAGGACTAGTTGTCTCTCTTAGTGAGAGCAGGGCCTGTTTCTTAAGTAGGGTAGGTGTGGATTGAGATAAAAATTGGCAATGCAGACTGTTGTTTTCAAGGTGTATTTAGTTTATTTTTTAAGTTAAGATCCTCATTTTCATCCATTCATGCAGCATTCATTGAAAACTTTACCATGTTAATAGGCTAAGACAGAGTCTGTTCTTTTGAGAGACTTTAGATCTAGGTCTGGGTTTGTTTTTCTTTTTTAACTCATGTGCCTTCATAAGCATTTAAAAATCCTCACACTACTTAAACTGAAGTGAAAAACTGAATTGAACTGGCAGTGTGTTAAAGTTGTGGTCTACGAAGGAAAATCATAGAGAACTGTAATCGACCTACACCTTTTTGGTGTTGTGTCAGGGCCTTTTTTCTGAGTGCAATACGTGACACAACACCAAAAGATTGGGCAATAAATGTGCATTTTGTATTTTAAGTTTAAATAATGTATTTAGGGGAGATACCTATCCTTTTCTAGAAAAATTCCTCCTCACCCCTATTTTTTGGTTAACTAACCTGTGGTTTTGGTTAACCAACTTTCCTCAATGGCACATGTTACAAAGAAAACTGCTGTGTGTCAATCTCAGTGATAACAGGGACAACTGGTCTTTATATCTTAGGTTTTCTTTTCATCTCAGACCATATTCTTTCTCTTCCTTTTTTCACTTCTATAATGGTGGTGCTTGTAGAGATATTTATAGTGGGGAAAGAGGCAGTGAGATCTTTGTGCAAAAGCATAAGTAGGCAGTTTCAGGGGCCAGGAGAGAGAGAACATCCAACACTAAGGGACAATGCTTAGGACATTTAACTGAACTAAGTATCATTTTCCATATTCTATTTTTGTCATCAGTACAAGGCAGGGCTATCAGCTCCTGCAGGGTTAGGTTGGGGATTTGGGTAAAGTCAGTAAATGGCTCTGTTGAGATTAGAATTCCCTCCAAATTTCTATAAAGAAAATAAAAATGTATCTAATAAATTACAGTATGCCCAAAGATTGTTGTCATAACCAAATAACTATTAATCCTAGGGGAGAAAGAGTGATGATGGTAAGGTTTGTTAATGTAGCTATTAGAATGTAAGCTTCAAGAGGTCAGGGGACCTCTTCATGCAGAGCATCCCTAGCACCTAGAATTGTGGCTGCCACACGGTATGGAATCAGCATTTGTTGACTGAATAAATGACTGAAATATCCGTACAGTGAGAAGATGATTTCATTTATCATCTGCAGCAGAATGGAAATGTTCCTTAGATGAAGCTTTTGTGAGCTCACCTTCCAACCTTTACCCTTGGGGCCAGCCATAAGCAACATGTGAGTCCTTTCCAGCCTGGTGTCTCTCCCACTATAAAAGTTGGCACATTTCAAGTCTGCTTGGTGCAAATTATTCCTAGAGTCCAGTGGCTATGAGTGATGTGATGAAAGTAACTGTGTGTGATCCTAGAAAATTGAAGGTTAGTTTCTTTTTCCAAGTGGCCACACCAAAGAGTACACGACCCTTAGGGCCAAGCCGCAGAAGCCAAATAGCTGATCTTTTTCTCTTTGATATCTTAACTTCAACAGCAGATGTTCTATAATTGGGTAGAAGCCACTGCCCTTCTCTGTCTGTTTTCTTATCTGTAAGATGAAGGGTCAGAACATGCTATTTAAGGCCTTTGATGCTTTTTAAAAACAACAGATGGGAGACTTAAGTGAAGAATAAAAAGCCAGCAATTTAATTTAGGCTGAATAAAGACAAAGATTTCAAAGGAATCTAAAATTGTTCTGACCCAAAAGCATATGAACAATATTTCACTTTTTCTTTAAAAGAACAGGTGGATTGAGAAGCTTTGTGGTACACTTGGTTATCATGTGTATTAATATAGTCAAGCGATCACTATTAGGATGAGATTAATTACTTACTTCCTAGGTTTATGCCTTTTTAGGATGCTAGTTGAGGAAAGAGCACTCCCTGAAAAGAGGATCTAGAAGATTTAGTAAGGAGGATTTTGAAAACCTGTTGGAGGAGACTTGATTCCTCATGCTACTTAGGAAGCTGAGAGTTTAAACAAGATTTTACGTAGTTTGGTGCCGGGTACTTTTTTGTAAGGATGGAATATGTGTATTGAAATTGGTTTATCTAGCTGTGCTACCCACACTTCTATGAGGCAGTGCGTCTTTTCACACTCAGGGCAGTGAGGGGGCTGTGAGTATTGCACCAGGATGCAGCAGCGGACTTGAAGCTAATTTGAAATCCCCAGCGGTAGATAGCATCTGACCAGTGAAACCCCTTTGGAGCATCTAATCTGAACTGTAGGTGTGACCATATGATTTATTGTCCAAACCAGAACACTTCTGAGATATAAAAGGGACACTATTTACAATTATGCCTAGACAAGAAGTGAAAACTGAAGCTGTCCCAGGATGTAGGGTCACTGTACCCAGTGGAACTCAAAATTCAGTGTGCAAAAAATTCACCTGGAGGGCTTATTAAAATGATTGCTGGGTTCCACCCCCAGAGTTTCTGATTCAGCTGGTCTGGGATTAGGAATTTGCATGTCTAACAAGTTCACTGGCGGTGTTGATGCAGCTGATCTGGGGCCTGCACTTTGAGAGCAGTCTTGGCACTCTTGTGCTGATGATGTGATTTTCAGTTGAAGAGAATTCTCGTTGTCCACCCTCCTCCACTCTACAGCCTTCTGCAGGTGAGGATGCCCATGATGAAGCCAGCAGAATAAGCTTGCGTTGGCATCAGCCTGTCTCCCTGGACTGGTCTGTTGGTATTCTAGAGACTGCTCATGCTGCGAGGCTGAGATAGCTCACCTGTTACCGACCTAACTTTCAAAGAAACGCTGGAGCCCAGTGGAATAAAGCCAATGACTTCTGGGTTGTCAGAATAGAGGCTTAGGAAGCCTCAACACCTAAATTCACTGTAGAAGCATTTTGTAGAGTGAACATTGTGCTGGGGAACAATATTCCTGCTCTGTTCAGCAGTTGACTTCAGAAACATCTTAGGTCTAATTTTTTTTTTTTTTTTTTTGGTCAAGGATAATGTAATGCTTAACCTTGTGGGGATAATGCAGTGTTTTTGCTATATAAGCATTCATTCATGATCTTGTCCACTAATTAGCTTGGATTGAATGAGAATCTTGTAGACAGTTTTATTAGTAAAGCAAATAAATGCACATATGGGATTCACCTGTAGATGAGTAGTTCTCAACATGTGGACCACAGCACGAGCATGACCTGAGAATTTATTAGAAATGAAAATTTTTAAGCCTCAGCTTAGACTTACTGAATCAGAAGGTCTGCCAGGGAGAGCCCAAGGGTTATGTGTTTTAACAAGCCTTTCAGGTGGTTCTGATGTGGACTAAAGTTTGAAATGCACTGTTAAAGCTAAACAGTTTTGATGTATCTTACCCGTTTTGATTTACAAAGCTGTTGAAATGTCTGAATTATGTTTCCAGGTGGTCTGATATAATTACATATACATTTGCCTTGATAAAGTTAGTCTTTATCATAATGGTGAAAGCAATAATGATGATGCCAACCTTCATTTACTGAATACTTTCTATACATAGTCACGTGCCAGTGTTGTTTCAGTCAATGAAGGATTGCACACACTACTGTGGTTCCATAAGATTATAGTGGGGCTGGGTAATGGAGCGTGCTATATCATCTAGGTTTGTGGGAGTACACTATGATTGCACAACTAAATCGCCTACATGGGTTTATCAGAACTCGTTCCTGTTAAATGTTAAGCAACACAGTATTATCCTTTATACCTTATAGTGCTGATATAAACCTTATAGTGCCGTTTTGCAGATAAGGAAGCTTAGGGAGTTTGGCAGATTAGTTACTTAGAGCAGTGGTTACTTTGTACCTTGTTGCCTAGAGTAACCATTATTTTGGAAGTGATTTTTTTCCCTAATTCTCCTGACTTTGAGAGGCTTCTCCCCTCTACTTCTCCCACTCCCATTCCTGTCCTCTTCTTCCTAGTTGTAGTCTGTTTAAAGATGTGAGTGATAATTATAATCTTATGTTTTTAACTATAATTTTTTCTTAAAATAAATGTGCATAGTACAAGACTAAACATTTTTATAGCCGTGGGAATTTTCAATACTATCTTAAACACGCATGATTGAAGAAGAAAGTAGTTGAAGAGGCCTGGAGGGGAATGAAGAGCATGGTAGTGGTGACTGGGTGGGTTAGGGAGGAGGGCAGGGAGCAGGTGTAGCTATGTCAAGCCCGGGCTGATTGAAATCCTGTGGGCTGCAGGAGCCAGCAGTGGTGAATGAGGTTCGGGCATGATCCGTGTGGTCAGGGGGGTTCAGGCTTCTGCGAGGCAAGCTGGGCAGCTTTGCTCAGGATAGTCACAGCTCTGTACCTGCTTCCTCATGCGTGAAATAGGCACTATGAACACATCAGCAAATAATGGTTCCTTCACACCCTGCCAATTTCCGCTTACTGAGCCTTAGTGCTTTGAGTATCTTGGAATCCTCTCCTTTTTTCCTTACTAAGGTTTAACAGACATGGCAATATGTAGTTTGTGTGTATATACCAGTGTGTGACTGTGTGCATACTTATATGCGTGTATGTATGTACAGTATTTATAAATTTTATTGAAGTATAAAATTATTGCATATTTACAAATCAGAAAATATTTTGATATGGTGAATGCATTTTCTTAATTTTTAAATTTAATATCTAGGTTTTTAAGTGCTAAAGCTGACATTCAAGTCTGTCTGTTCCGTTTTTATTTATTTATTTATTTTTGAGACAGAGTCTGGCTATGTCACCCTGGGTAGAGTGTAGTGGCTTCATCATAGCTCACAGCAACCTCAAACTCCTGGGCTCGAACAATCCTCCTGCCTCAGCCTCCTGAGTAGCTGGGACTAAAGGTGCACGCCACGACGCCCGGCTCATTTTTCTATTTTTAGTAGAGATCGGGTCTCACTCGCGTTTAGGCTGGTCTCAAACTCCTGAGCTCAAGCGATCCGCCCGCCTCGGCCTCCCAGAGAGCTAGGATTACAGGCGTGAGCCACCGCGCCCGGCCCAATCCTCCTGTCTTAACCTCCCAAAGTGCTAGGATTACAGATGTGAGCCACTGCAACCTGGCCAAGTTTGTATGTTTTAAAAAGATGAATATACAAACTACAATTTTTCACCAGTGTCATCTTTAATTCATTTTCTCCGTAGGATTAATTGTTCTTGCTTAAAAAAGTATAGACCAGATGAATTGCATGGGATTGGTTGAATATGCTGACATTGTGATTCTATACTAATTCTTTTGTATGTAATTTAAGTTTATATGTTTTTATAATAAAAAATATTTAATTTAGATGATTAGACACAGACCATAAATAAGTAGCATATGAGCTCAAATTTTTGCTATGCATAGGATAGATATTTTTGTGGCTTGCAATTCTCTTTCATGCAAATAAATACTAGGTGTTATTGGGGTGAACTTACCCCAACAATGGCAAAAATAAAAACTTTTACTTGTATAAGTGTACATACAAACAGATCTACCTATATATCTGTGCACACATGCATTGCAAACGAAATCATATTCCCACTGACATATAAGTATTATTGTAATAAGTGATTTTGTAGGTTTGAGAAGCAATGTTGATCAATATTTATAAGCTTTTGAAATGTCTGTCTTTGACAAAGACCTTTTAAACATTTGCTCTGGTATCTTTTCATCACAGATATATTTTGACAGCCACAATTGAAAGTCCTAAATAATCATCAATGATAATAATTTAGATTTTGATCCCCAAATTAGCATGGGCAAATATATTAACACACCAGCAAATTTTGTCAAACGAAAAGTAACTTACAGAGTTACATCCCCCCACTAACGGGGATGGACGAGCATTTACCCAGCCTTGTTGCTGCCCAGCTCAGAAATCTTTTCCATTCTTGTGCACCTTTCACATACACTCAAGTGGTTTCATGGAAAAGCTGTTTTCTTACCTGCTTCTAGCCCTTGATCTGCGTCAGACACACATTTTGGAATATGTCTCAGTGTAGGCTCCAGAGTCACACTGTTGCAGAGTTCTTGCTCATCTTCAAGGACAAATGAAAATCAGGAACTTCACAGACACCGAGAGATAGTGGGTGGGCTGTCCCTGTGCTGCGGGAGTGAGATAAAACTTATTAGATTCTGGGAAATGGAAACAAGGAGGAAGAAGGAGATGTTTTGATCTTTGTTGGTGTCAGGCTGACCTCTGAGCTAGTTCCTTTCCTTCAGTAATGCAAAAAATAGCTTGGTGGGTTTTTTTTTTTTTTAATTTAATTTTCGACTACTTTTTTGCACATATCTACATCATCTGGCAAATGAACAGCCAGGCAACAACCTAAATAGGTTTTCTTTTCTAAAATTTGCCATTGTAAAATTCAACACGTGGTAAGAGGTGAAGAACTGATGGGTGAGACATGGTTCTGTCTAAAACACCCTCGTTAGAGGAGTCTGTCAACAGCCATACAGTGTAACTTGCACAGGCGGGTGGTAGTTGGAGCTATCTGGAAATGTGGAATTAGCATTTGAGTAAAGACCGTTTTGACACCAATGTCCACATCTGTTAGATAAGAGGTATTGCTGTTGTCATTTTTTTCACACTAATTTTTTCGTATTTGAACATTACTGATAAATAGACCATGATAGGACTTCAAATAAACTCACCATGTGTTAACATTTTGCTGTTTGTGCTGCCTATGATACTGTTTTGACAGTCTTCATATTTTTACTTCTTTTCAAGCTCTATAATATAATCTGTAATGTCCTGCAGAGTGCTCCAGTGTCCTTCCCACTGAATACTAGCGCCATTAGATTTGGAAGTACTCAGAAGTTGGCTGGAAAGACCTCTTCAAAGTGTGTGACTCAGAACCAGAAAGAAAGAAAGCAGTGGCCTGAAAAGATCTTTGTAACGCTCCTGCATTTCAAGTGTGTTCACCCAGGTTGTTTCATTGCCAAATTATGGGCTAACAGTTTAGCTTGTAAAGTTCAGTTTGCCTTAAAAACACTACTTACACATTTGCAGCAAGAATCATAAATAGTACCTATTATGTGCTTATGTCATGCCAGATACTATTGTAATGGCTTTATATGGACTTACTGGAGGCCCTGGACGTTGGAGATGGAGTAGCGACTGACGCATATCCGAGTTCTTTTGCTCATGAAGTGCGTTTTGTCGTTTTGTGTTTCATACAAACTTAGTAGTCACTACTGATCCTCAGGCAGAAGCCTATGGGAACCAGGGGGGAGGTTTAGGGAAGCTCCCCACTGGCTCTGCCAGAGGGATCCTTCTCCAGACCTGCGCAGGGCCCTGCCAATGATTTGGCTGAGGGGCTAAGATCACCTGTGCATAGAGAGGAGGTTGGCTTCAGCTGCACTGAGATCTGATGGGTAAATAGACTTAAGGACAGGTAGACATGAGGAATCATTAGGGCCAGGTCATTACCAGGGCACATTGCAGAGTCATCCAGTTATCAACATTTTGCTCATTAAATGGATGATTTGGCACCAACAGTCTCTAAGCTGCAACTTTCAAAGCTTCCCTGATTTATTGCAGGAAGTGCTGTTTATTCTGATAGTCTCAGAAACACCCATTAATTGTTCCAGGCTCTCTTATGCTTCTTGACTTCCCTGGAGGATGTTCCACATACCTGTTATATTGTGTATGGTTGGGGAGGACATTATCATTTCTTTGGCTGGAGCTGCTTGCTTTCCTCTTAATGCCAGGAGTTGCAAAGTCCTAGGCCAAAGGCACAGCCCTGCAGGTAGTCCTCCCGTGGCTGATGGTCCATGTGAGGTAGACCCTGTGTAAGACACTTGGAGGTACAGGGATTATGGAGAAGTGGAGAGCTAATGGCCCATCCAAGGGATCAGCTGTCACATGGAGCTTGCCAGGGTCCAGTGTTGCCCGTCGTTGGATGAGCTAGGATAATCAGAACATTGAGGGCTGATTGCATCTGTTCTAAACACTTTAGATGTTTTAACTCATTGCGTACTCACAACAACCTTGTGAGTGAGGTAGTTTCCACTACTGTCCTCTCCCCACCTTTTCCTTAGATGAGGAAACTGAACCATGGACATGTTAGGTCAGGTCCCACCACTCCTAGAGCTGGGATTGGAAGCCTGACAGAGAAGCCCCTGGAGCCTGTGCTCTGGTACTGCCCTTTTATTCTCCTCTGATTTTATATGTTGGTGTCTAAATCCAATACTCTACAAACCTGTGTAGGCCTAACACCTTGTGGGATAAAACAGATCCTGACTGTGAACTGTATTTGACTTGTGACCTCCGCTTTGCAGTTTTATTGGCAGGTAGCAGGGCAAAGATGGTAGGGAGAGGCCAACTGGGCATTCAAAATGTAAGCTCATCTGCAGATAGGAGCAAGTCAGATACAGATACACACACACACGACTGAGGGGCGCTCTTTCCCTATTAGATCCTTTTACATCCAGAACACGCAGCAACCCTTCAAAGGGGTAACTATTACTATTTTTACAGAAGAGAAAATAGAGCCTCAGAAAATATAACTAAGGTATCAAAGCTGGAAGGTGGCAGAACTGGACTTTGGAGTCATCTTTAGACACAGAATTTAGGGTGCCTTCCCCAGACCAGTGTCTTTTTCTTATAACCAAATGAACAATGAACACTGATTTATTAATTCATCATACATGTAAGAATAGGGTACACTAGGACGCTGTTTGTTGGAATAATAGGAGAAGCATATTTTCTCATTAAGAATTTCTGATTGCTTGCACACTTAAAAGTTAGTTTCAAGGAAGAAAAGTAGAGAGAGAAAATGGTGCCTGGCACGTGAAGTAACGTAGGTGATAATGATTGTAGACGTCAGGGCAAGGGGTAGAGTTAATGGTTAAGGCTAAGACTTTGCTTGCCTTGGAATCAGGGAAGGTGAACATGTACGTATCCATAAGTATCTAAGAACGTCATGAATTATCTATTTATCTTGTATTCTTAAGATTATGTGTCTCAAGACATATTATCTGCCTTACTAGAGTATTTGCCCTAGGACCTTACTGACAAAGGGGCAAGGGCAGGTCTTGTGGTTTCTCTTTCCATGTTTGGGGGGACTTTTAAGGGAGAAATGCCTGGAACTGCATTTCTTCCCCTGGACCTCTGGATGATCTGCTTTGCCCCCTGTTCACCTGGGGACTCTGAAGCAGTCTCTGTGGATCTTTTAAGCCATTGTTTAGTATATCTGACTGGCCATCATAATCATCTGGGGAGATTTTTAATGCGTATTCCAGAACTCTGCTTCAAAGGGACTGAATCAGAATCTTTGTGTTTTGGGCTGAGGACAAAGAAGTGTCCAGATAATTCAGAAATGTGGCCAGGTGTGGACATCCCTGCCTCCCTATATGGAGCCTCTGTTCTTACACTGGGAGGAACTTTTGTCTTTCAGGCAGACGCCTTACTTCCTAGCCTGTTTGTTCAACTCACTCCAGCTGCTGACTCCTTATCAATTACCTATCAGCTATGGAGCTTTGGACACTGTATACAAACATGTGCCCCGAGAACAGAAATTTCGATGATTGGGGTGTCCTAATAGAATGGTGTTAGTGAGGAAGAGAGATTCATAGGGGAACCTAAAGAGGGAGCGTGTAAGGCCAGAGCAGCCATAGATTAATGAAATCCAACAAGGAAGGAGAAGGATCAAAAGGAGCTTATGCCACCAAAACAGTGATGTTTGAGTTCTTTTCGGAGCTTTAGCTTTATATGTTTCAGCTTTCTTCCCTCGTCAGTTTTTTTCCCCCCACTGGAAGTCAAAAAATGATATAAATCTGTTCTTACATCTTCTGCTGTTACTCCCTCTTCTTAGCAAGAACGTATTAGGAGTAGGGTCTTCCTTTAGTTATGCACCCCACCCTGCCACCTGTGTTTTAAAAACTGGCTCTGGCTGTCCTAGAACGTGGAGCTTATGGAAACATGGACGTATTTGTGATCAATTCAGAAATATATCATGCAGGATTTAAAGTTAGCTCTGCCACCATTTTGTTTTTCCATAAGATTTATGCTGAGTATTTGGTGAACGAGCTTAAATGCAAAGATTAGCTTGTATACATTTTGCTCTATTAGAATTGGCAATAAATATCTTATTAATGTTTGCAAAATATTTTAGCCTGACAAACAGTATTTACTGATTATATCTTTTTCTTTTTTTCTTTTTTTGAGACAGGGTCTCCCTCTGTCACCCAGGCTAGAGTGCAGTGGGGTCATAGCTCACTGCAACCTCAAACTCCTGGGCTCAAGTGATCCTCCTGCCCGAGCCTCCCAAGTAGCTGGGTCTGCAGGTACATGCCACCGTGCCTGACTAATTTTTCTGTTTTTGTAGACATGGGGTCTCACTCTTGTTCAGGATGGTCTCAAATTCCTGGCCTTAAGGGATCCTCTTACCTCACCTTCCCAAAGTGCTAGGATTACAGGTGTGAGCCACCACACCTGGCCTCTTCATAGTTTTAAAATTAGATATTTTATATGACTTTTAGCAACACAAAAAACTTAGCTTTATTTAACACTAGACACCAGGCATAATGTAAAGTAAGTAATAATAATGAAATAAAAATAATAATTACAATAAAATAATAGAGGACGTGGTATGTTCAGGAATCTTTTAAAAAACAAAATCTAAAATAGTCCATATTTGTTTTTCTTTTATCTGTGGTGTTTTGATTTAAGCTAAACAGTTGTAAATTCCCATTTCCTTTTGTGGAATCCTAAGATTACAGGACTGTGGGATTTCTTCCGGATGAATCTTTCCTGCACAGCCCTTCGCACACCCGGATCTGACCGCCACCCCAGCCCACCCCAGATGCTCACAGACGTATTTCCTTTCTCCAGCACCATTTCTAGGCAGGACCCTGCCTTGTCGGTAATAAGACTGGTTATATATAAACATCCCTTGTGTATTCATACTACAAATAGAGTGAGCTTAACACACGTAATCCCCAAATATGCCTGTAATTATTTCCAGTCAGTTTCCATCCTGCCTGTCGACTGCGTATAAAAGCTGGCTGACTTACATCTTGAGTCCATAAATGGCCTCCTTTGCTCTGTACCCAAAAATTCAACTATGCGTGATTCTTTGTGTTGTGTGTTTTGAAATCTTTTTTATTTTTTTTAAAGTGAGTACTAGACAGCTTTATTGTCATTGCTCTACCCCCGCCGTCCCCCAGTTGCTTCACTGAGCATATGTAGTAAGACACAGCAGCACACTTTGTGTCCTCCCTGCTGGCTGCTTGGGGACATGTTTGTTTGAACCCTGACTGGATAGACCTTATTCTTTTTTAAACCTTTGTAGCATTCCATAATCTATTTAATCATTCCCTTTTGATGGACATTTAGATAAATATGAACATTTTCAGTGAATGTATTTTAACCATAGCAGCTATTACTGAGTTACCTAATTTCCAAAAAAAAAAAGTTTTGTGGTTTTTTAAAAGGCTTTGCTAGCAAGTGATTTATGATTGTGTTTGTGTTGGGGGGCATGGCTGGAGACAGGGTTCCACTGGACTAGAATGCAGAGGATTTTAGTGTGAAGTTCAATATAAACATATGAAAAAGTACATTTAAAGGAAACAAGTTTGGAAGTTGCCCTCTGTGAAGGAGCTGGCATCTGAAATGCTTCCTGCTGGCTAGCTCTTTGTTTACAAAATGGGGTAAAAGTCACTCTAGTCCTGTGTTAAAAACCGTGTGAGGAGAGGTCTAACGGTAGGAAAGTCCGCAGAGGTGGGGACAGGACATAGTCTGGAGGATTTGAAATGTCATGCAGAGAACTTTATAACTTAGTATGCCTTGCAGTTTTTGAGCTTTGTAGTAAAATAATTGAAAATGTGCTTTTAAAAAGCGTAATCTGGCAGGAAAACATTGAGTACAGACACCTCTTTCTATGTTTCTCTATATGTGGCATTAAAGCCTATCGGTATATTGATTGAGAGTAGGGGAGGAAGGGAGCATAAATTATATCATTAAAACATGATATACGTCACTGCGTTGTATAATAATGTCTTTTTGTAAACCTCTTGTAGTGAGTGACAGGCATGAGAGTTCAGTTGTGCACTTGCCTTTCCCTGAGAATTATAATGGAGCAGCGGCTGTCTGGTACAATATCACCACCTTCTGGTAGATTAAAAGTAGGAACAGTTTATAAAATGAATTAGTATGTGCAATATTTACACACTGTGTAGACATTTCACAAAACTTCACTTTGATATAGGTACTCACATTGAGTCATGAATCGAGTATCTATTCCCAGTTAGTTAAAGTACTTAAATAGATTTTCTGTGTTGCTATTAACATTCTAAAATTAGTAGAATTGATGGACACATAACTCTGAATATACTAGAAGCCATTTAATTGTATACTTTAAATGGGTGAATTTTATGGTGTATGGTTTATATCTCAATTAGGCTATTTTAAAGGGGGGGAGAACCAGAAGAAATGAATTTCAGCTGATATGAACAAAGAATCAAAATTTAGAACTTTAATGATTAAAAAAACAAAAACTCTTGTGTATGTATTTCTTCTTTTCTGTATGTTTTTTTGGAAAGATGCTGAAGAAACAGAAGGTGGCTAATTCTTCTGTACCTTCAGGTCTTAGAAATGTGTGATTTCTCATATATCTTCATTTTGCTCCTATCTGCTCTCCAGACTCATCAAGTGTCGCAATCTTTGGAAGTGTCCCTGACACCTATGTGTTGTTAGTATTCTTCTGACATGGCCTGTGTTTTTATATCATGCCTAGCTAGACTGGGTGGTGGCTGTCCTTGTGGTCTTCTTTGTTTTGGCATCCCTGGTTTCCACTACCATAGTAGGTACTGAAAATTGTTTGTTGAGTGAATATGTGTTCACCAAAATATGAGGGAGACAGGGAATATGCCCCAACTCTATGCTCTGGTTCTTTAAGTAAAAATAAGAGTATGATTATTTTAAATACTATTATCCCAGAGGTATTAACTCATCTAATCACTAACATCAGCACACTTTTGAGCCCCTTTTCTAGGTATCTGAACCCCTGACCTACATGCAGAATGATTCAACATAGGATAGATAACACAGAGGATGACACAGAGCTTTATAAGATGGTTTATTTGCTGAGTGCTCTAACTGCTTGGCTTCTAAGTGAATTGATAGAACAAGTTGGGAAAATGAGCCTTGCAAAGTCACTGAGAGCTGGAATGAGACTTAGTAATGTAGGGAAATGCTTTGTTTTTATCAGATAAATTTTCCTGGAGTTGTTCTCATAAACAGACTAACTGCTCATCCTGCTGGCTGCCCTGATGTGTGGGAGGAGCAGGGGCTCAGCAAGTTTAGGGATGGGTTTGTGGTATTGAGATTTCAGGGAACTGAGGGTGTTTTGCCGTCAAAGGAAGTGCTGTCGGTGATCACATGTAGGGCATTGTTTTGTTTTTTCCCCCCATCCAAAGAGTAAGCCACACTTAAAATTGTGTAGAATCACTCTTCTCTGTCTAGCAAAGTGATATTACTAAGCAAACTTGTTTGTGCTTCCAGATTGTGTGTGGTCGTCTTGGCAATTCAATTTCCAAAGTGGCCTTACTGTGAAATTCTTTGCAGTTTTAGGCATTTAATGCTATAGATAGCTGCATACCATTTTAGTTAATAATTTGAGCACAACAGTTATCCTTAGGCTGTTTTGTATGGACCAGTTAGTTTAATCAGAGTGAAGAACCAATGTGGCCACATTTCTGTATTCAGTCCTGGAGTGGGCTGTTCAAGGCGCAGCTGTCAATGTTGCTCTTGTCTTATCCACAGTGATCATGAGGTGCTGAATGTTTGGGTCCATTCAAAACCCGTATGTTGAAATCGAATCGCCCGTGTGTTGGTATTAGCAGGTGGGGTCTTTGGAAGGTAACTACCAGGTCGTGAGGGTAGAGTCATGCATGACCAAAATGCATGACTGGCTTAACTTAATGTTCTCTTAACATTTACTAGTAAATAAATGGCTTCTAAATCGCTTCCTTCTAAAGGAAGCCTGAGGGAGCTTGTTTGCCCCTTTTCCCTTTCACCACGTGGGGACATAGAAGGTGCCATGGGTCAGCAACAGGCCCTCTCCACACAACAAATCTTTTGGTTCCTAGACCTTGGACTTCCCAGCTTCCAGAACTGTAAGCAGTACATTTCTGTTGTTTATAAATTACCTAGTTTAAGGTATTTTGTGATAGCAGCAGGAATGATCTAAGGCAGGTGGGTTGAATGGGGGCGTGTGGCCACGCTAGAATGACTTAGTCATGACGGGAGAATTTATCAGAACCCTTGTTCCATTGAAAGGGCACAGGCGTCATGAGCCTCTTTCAGGAGAATCACAGACTTGCATAGGTGGCGGTTATCTGGCCCCACTGTTGCGGTTAGTGCATTGTGCACTCACTGGCTCTGCCTCCTCATCAGCCTGTTTGTTTAGCTGTGGTCTCTATGGAGGTCTGTGCCTTGGAAAGGCAAACGTAGTCTCAGTCTCTAAAGATTTCTTGAAATCTTACCAAGCATAAATTTTGCATCTAGTAGAAAATAACATTATGAAAGATTTGTGATGGTTTTGCTTTGGAGGACAGAAAGAATATAAATTAGAATTCAGGTTATGCATTCTTTCAGGAAGCAAAAGCAAACAAAACATACTCAATTTGGGTGGGCTGCATTCTTTCTTGTGGCTTTAAGCAAAACCACAAGCAAGGAGCACTAAGTCTGAAACCCATTATCCAAGCTTCCTCCTGGGAAGCATCCATTAGAGATTTTTGTTGAATAGCTGCTAATCCGGCATCCAGGGTTCACAGTTTGTGTTAGCTGGGTGGAGGAAGCCTCGCAGTGGGGGCTTGTCACTGATGAGACGGCTGGATTCATCAAGTTCTCTGACCTTGTCTTGGACTGCCTGCTTTCCTAGGTAATGCGATCCTAACATGGATGTTTGTTTTCACTTGTGCTGTGAGTGAGAGCACATGTTCCTTTCTGCCTACGCTGTTCTGGTTTACACCTGCTGTGCCAAATTGGTGACTGACACTTTCACAGTGTCCAGGTTCTGACAATAAGTCACATGGCCACTCTAATTATAAGGAAATAAAATGATCAAAAATGCATGCCTGGCTTAATATTCTTTTAACATTTGCTGGTATCTTTTATGCTTACTAAGCAGTTTATTCAGGCTTTAGTTGGGATAACTCCCCAGCTTTAACCCCAGCCTTATTTATAGCATTGATATGGTTTGTGTTAGTTGCGTTTGTAACATAAATAATTAGCAAGGCTTTTGGTAATATGGTAATTTATGGTAGTATGGATAATACCTTGGGGAATACATTTCATTTCAGTATTGAGCTGTGGTTAAAACGCAGGCTCCTGGAGCCAGCTTGCTTGAGTGTGGATCCTACCTTCATTAACTGTGTGACCTTGGAAAAGTTATTTAACTTATTTATCTCTAAGTAGTGGTAATGCTAATACTTCCTCATGGGTTTGTTGTAGGGATTAAATGGGTTGTTACAAGTTGGGTGCTGAAAACAATGCCTGGAATGTAGGGAGTGTTTAATCAACATTAACCATTTTTATTTTATTAGGAAATGACCATTTTGTGTTTGAAGTCCTAAAAAAGAGTATGTGAGGGACTGGAAACTCAAGGCCTCAAGTTTGGGAGTTGGTTTATTTTTCTCTGCTAGCCTGGCACACAGTGAGAGATGGGACCCAGGTCTGTCCACCTCCAAAATCCTTGCTCATCTGTGAGGTCAGACAGCCTCTCCCTGAGGCTGAGCCACACCAGGTGTAGGGCCAGGTAGGGCAGAGACCTGGCTTGTCTGCCATTGCTGGGGATGGGATGGAAGGTTGTTAATAGGGATGAGGGAAAGAGGGGCCTCAGATTTCTGGTTGAGGTGCCTGGGTGTGTATGATGATACTGTTAAATGAGTTCAAGGGCAAGGAGCTTCCGTGGGTAGGTAGTGTGGGGAGAGAAAGTGATGCCATCTTGGTTATAGCGTGGACTTCGGAGTCGGACGTCTCAGTTTCATAACCTGCGACCATCGCTTTTCTTCCCAGCCATGTGCCTTTGGCTGCTGTGCCTCAGTTTCTTCATTTGTAAAGGGGCATAGTAATAGGATACCAACTATGTAGGGTTACAGAGATTAAAAAGTTTATGTGTGTAAAGCATTTGGGATGGTGACTGGTGAGCACTATATAAGATTTGATCATTATTATCAACATTATTTTTAACTTGTCATTTTAGGCATTTCTTTGGGATATGTATGTACAGTTGTCTTTCAAATAGCATTTTCAGGAAACATTGAACTTCAAAGCAGGCATCTAATGAAGTGTGTATGTAAACTATAGAAATCATTTGTTTTTTTTACCATTGTGATTATGCAGAATTGAGAATGAAAAAGGTTGCCCTATTATTTATCTATTGTTAATTCTCTATCCCCTCTCAAATTTAGTCAGGACTTACTGCCATCTAGAGGCGTAGGTTTCTATATTCCTTGAAACCTTGAGTGTATTTTGCTGTCTGTCCACAAATGGTTCAGGAATTTGGATCTAGGTTTTCAATGTAGGCATTACTGCCCAGGTGGCATTTTGCCAATTTCAGGGTTTTTTTTCTTTCTTTCTTTCTTTTTTTTTGTGGGTGTTTGGGGCTGGGGCCCTGAATGCTTGATGTCTTGCGAAGTATGAGGCAGTCTCACAGGGAAGAATTGTCCTGTGCTTCTCATGGCTCCCAGGGGTCCCTAATTGTCCCATTAACTTTCCTGTGGGTGAAAAAATTGTTTATCAATATCTAAGCCTGGAATTTGTCTGTTTCACACGTAAGCACAGTTTTGTCTGTCTTAATATACACCAATTAAATTTTTCTACAAGCATAGCTACTGTCTATTAAATACTCTTATTTTATTTGGTATCTTGCCAAGAATTATTCATTTTAGAAAGCCACGTCACCAATGTTAATGATGTAAGTAGCATTTGGGTCACAAGTAACATCTGTTGCTGGTGAATTTATGTAATTATATGTATAGCTGCAAGTATCTGACCACTTCATGTTGAATGAATGAATAAGTTCTCAAATAGTTGTGCCTAAGTACTATTTGTACTTACATTACTTATGTAATGTAAGTACATTACATATCATTTTCACACTTCTATTTTTTATTCCTTATGATTGTGGTTACACACTCACAGGCAGTCCTTGATTTCTACATTTATGACATACATATATTTGCTTTCGTTAAATAATACCAGTTTCCTAGCAACACAGTTCAGATTGTAGGTACCACAGTATGCTAACTGTGAGCAACTACATAAAGCACAGACTTCACTGTAGCTCTCCAGTTCCCAGATCATCATGTAAATAAAATACATCAGTGACCAATCATGGCACATCTTTCACAGTCTGTCAGCGACTGGTCACTGTGCATCTGTTTGTCCATGCACAGGCGGCAAAGTGTGTAGCTGTGTTGCCTCCTTGTTTGCCAGTGATAAACACCCTGAAATTTTATAAGAGATAATTAAAAGAGAGTTAACAACAAAGATGAAAGTGCAGCAAAGAGATGAAAAGTGATAACACAAGAAGTGAAATTTGAATCAAATGTAAACAGAATTGTAATAGAATGGCTGACCGTGGGCATGTCAAGCCTCTACGTGTGCTGCCAAATGAACTTAGTGAAGGTGAATTTACTGACATCAGTGAACAAAGTTGCTGTGATGAGCGTCCCAGAGAAAGTAATACTTGCACGAAACTAATCATTAAAGGAACTCAAGATGTTTCATGACATTGGAAGCACAAAAGATTCAAAGTTAGGACGGAGTATGGCAATTACCTCTATGTGTTTATAAACACATAAGGATAATTTATTAGTAACTGACAAATGGCTGTCAACGTTATTGAAGATATTTTGGTTTAGGCAGAAGTAACAATCTTAAGCATTGGATGCAATTCCTTAAGACTATTTAAAAGCTATCATAGGTTAAGGGGCTGATTAACATTATTTATACTAACCCCATTAGCCCTAAGTATACATGCTATGCATTTGTATATGTATATATGTAAATGTGTCCAGAGTGTTGGAAAGTCTTACATATAACATTTAAACCTACACCTAGACTTAGAAGTTTTGGGGAAATCTGGTGACTGTTTTCAGACCTTTGTTCATAGGCTGATTTAATGAGACATGCGCTGAATTTTGGGAGTGTCTATGGAGTCTGCCCAGAGTATAACCACTGAATATTTTTGGGCACAATTCAAAGAGAAATTGGCCAATTTACTGTTACTATGAATGTTTGCTTAAACTGTTGGAAATAAAAGGGATATCCATTTTAGTTCTGTGTCTTGATTTTCCAAATGAAGAGAAAAGGAATGTGTGGCTTAAGAGCCACATTTTATTATTTTAATCTTTTTAGATGATTTCTTATCATGTGGTTTCTAAGAAAATTTAAGAGCATTCAAAATGAAAGTTGCCATTTAAATCTCATGAGTTTGTTTCTTTTTTTTTTTTTTTTTTTTTTTGAGGCAGAGTCTCACTGTGCTGCCTGGGATAGAGTGCCGTGGCGTCGGCCCAGCTCACAGCAACCTCAAACTCCTGGGCTCAAGCAATGCTTCTGCCTCAGCCTCCCAAGTAGCTGGGAGTACAGGCATGCGCCACCATGCCGGCTATTTTTTCTATATATTTTTAGTTGGCCAATTAATTTCTTTCTATTTTTAGTAGAGACAGGGTCTACTCTTGCTCAGGCTGGTTCGAACTCCTGACCTTGAGCGATCCTCCTGCCTCTGCCTCCCAGAGTGCGAGGATTATAGGCGTGAGCCACCGCGCCTGGCTAAATCTCATGAGTTTCTTGATAAACTGATTGGAAATTTTATTCAACACTGACAGTCTTAACTCCTCCCTCTTCAACTCTGATGAGGATTTTTGTGTACTTTTGAAACCATAGATAAATTATACTTTGCAAAAAATTTTCCAGTGTGTTAATTTGGAAAGAGCAGCCAATATTTGTAGAATTTCCCCCATGAAATTCACTTGTTATTTCAGCCTTTTCAGTTTTTGTTCTTTTTACATCTGTAAGTTAAGTTCTTGAAGGTGTTAGTTACTCTTTTCAAGCATTTCCATTTTATACTGTTCTAGGTGGCTGGAGGGTATAAATCGGTATACATCAGCATTGATAAAGATGTCTAAAGGAAGACTGGCTGTGTTACTATGTAGTCGCATGCTGTAAATAGGTCATAAATTGAGTTTTCTTCACCTATTTTGTGAATTTTACCACTAGATGGTGCTGGAGGGCTGGGGAGTGTGCTAAATTCTGCATCTACCAGATACTTGTATTATGTCAAAATTTGAAAATGTTTGATCTTAAGGAGTATTTACTTTTAGAAGTCACTTAAGGATATCCAAAAATTATTTTATATCATGCTGAGTATAATATCTTTTTGTGTGTTATGTGCCTAGTAAGTATTTACTGATTTGGTAATTGGCTTCTTGTGGTGTTTAGTCTAGGGAAAAATCTCTATTTAACAAGACTTTTAAGTGGTCCCTAAGCTTTATTTTTTTCCTTGTTTTCTTAAGTTTATTTTTCCCTAGTGTATCACATTTCTTCTTGGTGGTCATAAAATTTCTTTATGTTTAAGCTGTATTCTCTTGTTCACATATATGTGCACGCACACATACACACACACAAGACTTTTCCTTGGGTATTTAATCTAAATTTATGTGTTTCCCTAGGCACCATTCTTTTGCAGCCTTGGTTGAGAAAGAAAATACTGGCATACTGTTTGGAAATGAGAATAAAATATTTATAGTTTAATGAATATAACAGAGTCGGTAAGAAACACATTGAAAGAGTTTTTTACAAGATCAGTTTCTTTGAATGTTAGTTTTGTGAAGAACAGAAAAATTTCCTTTTGGAAATTCTGTTAATGGATTTCTTTTCTGCATAAAAGGAAGAATAAATATGCTATTTTTTGCGACATGAAGGAATTCTATAATATTGAATGTAATCCAAAAGCTCTAAGTGAGAAATTTTAGATTTTAAATTTGAGATTTCCAAATTATCCATTGATTTTAAAAGAACATATAGGTTTTTTTCTCCAACAGTGTTATGTGACTTCTGACCTTAGCTCCATATTTTACATTATTCTTATTGATATTATTTTATTCATGTAAATCATTTATTCTTGGTTGGCCTGGATAGATAATTTTTGTGACCACAGCATGGGAATTGGTATAAAATATAAGGAGTGTGATTTTGATCATTTTTGTCACATGACTTTTCTAAAAAAAAAAAAGGGATAACATTTTTTTCTATTTTTCAACCAATCTTTTAAGATGTCCCATTTATTTAATAATGTCATTTCAAAGAGATAAAACCACCATCACGTTAAATGTGCCCAATAGCTATATAGCAATTCAGTTTTAGAAACATTTTAAATGGGATTTAAAATATTTTAAAGACCTATTAGAATCAAGGCCTGAATTAGAGGATTCAGTGAGGTCTGGGATAGAGAAGTATTAATACTCGGTAAACTCCAGAGTGTGGAATGGAGCCAGTTGATGCTGTTAAAGAGGGTGGCCCTCATTCTTTTGGTTCTACAGAAGCCATATATTTAACAGCATATACAAACTGTGAGGTGGGTAATATTTTTGAGAGTTTTAATTGGGAGCTGTGGGATGGAGAAAAACAGAGGATGGCGAGGATAGACATGTTGTACTGAAGGCATTTTCCCAGCTGCAGTATTGTTCCTTCTTTCTATATGGGGTAGCTGCTACTCATCCTGGACAGTCTGTAGAAGGTGGAGAAAGGAATTAATCTTTCAAACTGCCTTTTCTCATTAGCTTATCTAAAATATGGCTATTTTAATCTAGCTAATGGCACACAGTTGGGGCCACAGGTAACTATGCAAATAACCAAGCAAGGTGTATATTAAAATGCATGCATTCAAGTGCCCATCATATTTATAGACTTGGAATCTTGATAGAAGGATATTTTGATAGAAGTCCTCAGATAATCCTTTTATCCCCTTTGTCACCAACTCCTCTGCCAAACCTGATTTGCTAGATACTTTGTAGTCCTTCAATCCTATTTCTGTGCCTGACAACGGTAGTCATTGTTGGGCTAAGTTATTTTTATACACTCATTTTTGCTCACTTTAGCTTCTTAGAAGTTTGCAGACAGTTTTAAAAGAGTCTAAATGAACTCTTGGCTGTGTACTATGTTATATGTCTGTGTTTTGTCTGTTAACCATAATGTCTGTCCTCTTTTAGTCAGCAAACATGCCTTAACTCTTCCTCTGTTACGGCTTCCCCTAGCTCCTAGAACAGAGTTAGGAAAAACTCAGACACTTATCAATGTTCATGCAACCGATGAATGGCTTTGAAAAAGGAGGCTGTAAGGTTTATATTGAGGAAGGAGAAAATATACTAAGATTTGAAAGGCTACTCTTGTACTTTTTGATTTGATGTATTGAACTTTGTCATTCAACTTATGACTATATTTTTAAACTAATATCTTTATTAAAGATGGGATATAGTTTAAAGGGAATTCTATTTTACTAATAAGGAGACTGTTAAATGGCTATGTAATGCCATCAATAAGTAAATTTTTTTATTTGCTTTGCTTTGCTTTTTTGGAGAGAAGATACACTCTGTTGCCCTGGCTAGAGTACAATGGCATCATCATAGCTCACAGCAACCTCGAACTCCTGGGCTCAAGCAATCCTTCTTCCTCAGCCTCCTGAATAGCTGGGAATACAGGCTCACACCACCCCACCTGGCTAATTTTTTCTATGTTTTATAGTCTTGAACTTCTTTCCTTAAGCGAACCTCTTACCTTGGTCTCCCAAAGTGCTGGGATTACAGATGGGAGCCACTGCACCCAGCCTGAATATGCTTGTTAACCAAGCCTCCATATTTTCTTCTCTGCCCTTCTCACATGAAGATTTAAATACATCGTAAGAGTATAATAATGGCAAATATAAACTTAGAGGACTTTATCCAAAATATACTTTTCTTAATATTCAATAGCGTATTTTTTCTCTGAAAACAGCCTATTTAAAATCAGTTTATTGAATTCATCTTTTTCAATATATTACTGTAAAAATATGGCTGAACTATTCCTTCCACCTGTACCCCAACACCACACAAGTTTTTCTGTGTGCATAAAACATTGATGAACACAGTGAGGCCACCCCTTGCTGGGGTAGGGGTGGGAAGGTGGAGAAGGGGTCACCCCACAACCCCTGAGGGCTGATCAGAGACCCAGAATGAGCTTTGAGGGCTGCAGCCCTGAGGGTATTATCAGGGCAGAAACCCTTCTGCCTGTTTGCCCAGGCTGGAGATGCAGGTAACCCACACCCCTCCTGCTTCTCTCCCTCTCTCTCTCTCTCCCCCTCTCCCCTCTCCCCTCTCCCCTCTCCCTCCCTCTCTCTCCCTCTTCCTCTCTCCCTCTCTCACTTCCTCCCGCTTTTCTCTTTCTAGTTCTATGCCTCTGAGCTTTGTCTTTTCTGTGTCTCTGTCTCCATCTCTGTCCCTGACTATCCTCCTTTTCTATCCCTCTTTCCTCTTCCCACCCCTGCCTTATCTCACTCCACCTCTCTTTTCCTGATATCTGTAGTCTCAGCACAAGGAGACCTTTCGCTTGGGCCCAAGTCTTGGCAAGAGTCAGAGAAAGGGCTGGTAGGGAGGGACAGATCAGATGGGGTGTCAACCAGGTACAGGCACTTACGTATCTAATTTTGTTTGCTCACCACCACCCCTCATCTTCTCTGCTTAGGCTAACCCTGCCAAGTACATGCTGTTAAAACCTTTTTATTGACCAGAAAGCTGAGGCTCAAATAGCACTTAAAAGTTGCTTGTCCAAAGTCTCAGGGCTGCTGTGTGCTGAGCCAGGATTTTCATCCTCAACTGTCTGATGGCCAGATAACCTCAGAAAGCCATCTCTGGGTCCACTGTTCCTGAGGCTTCTCAGGTTTCCCAGGCCACTCCTCACTCTCTCTCCACCAGCCAGGGAGCAAGGACCAGGGAGGCTCATGGCCTTGAGGGGTTTGCATAGCTTCAGAGGCTACTCATCAGACCATTTGCATTGAGGACAATCTTTTACCTAAAATAATGAGACTAAGTATCTCAGGAGCCCTGAGGTACGGAAGCAGAAGGCTTCTCCCAGCCCATTCCTACCACCTTTTGACCTGGACGTAGAGGATCCTGAAACTAAAGTCCTTACAAAAGAACACATGCAACAATGGGCAACAATGGGGCGATGGGCAAAGGCCTTAGTTCATAGATGGAATGACAGAAGGCCTGGTAATCAGTATGCACTCAGTTATATCTGCAGTAGATAAGTTGTGTTGAAAACAGCATTTTTTTCCCCAAATCTTGAACCACAAGGCTAAACAGAATTTTCTTGTCTGTACTTTTTGTTCTCTGGAAAGGTGGCTTCAGAGAGGCAGCATTCCCTGGAAGACGGCGGCTGTGCCCTGGCATTGCCCCTTCTCGCTGCTCCTCAGACCTTCAGTCGTGAGCCCTGCCATTCAGCCCTGCCCCACCTCTTGTCTTTCTCTCGTTTTGCTGTGCCTTAATGGTTTTCTTAGTTCCAAATTATGCCCTAATTTCATACCATTTTAGTTTCTTTTTTAACAATTCCTATTTTGATGGGCTCAAACAAGGATAATGAAAACTAACATTTATTTACACTTTGTACATATTGATTCCAACAGACAAGAGAAGGCCTACACATCAGTATAATCATAATATATGCGGACTTCCGATCTTCTGACACTTTGCAGAGATCTGATGCTTTCGCTCCTGGTTCTGATATTTGATTTCTTGAATAGCCTTCTTGAAAATGACCTACACATGAAAAAGTAAATTATTGGATCCAGGCACACATTGCACGCAGACAAGAAAAGCGTCATTTCTTTGCAGTAATACAAGATTTTATGTGCAGATTCATCTAAAAGCCTTTCTAAGTGACTAAAAGTAAAAGGAATTCTGCACAAGTGATATGGTAGAAAACAAGTAAAAAACACAGCCACAACCACCCTGATGCTCTGGTTATGTTTTCGCTTTCGGCTTGACTGACTTATGAATTGCCTGCTGGATTTGTGGATGTACCTGGATATGGCTATGTAACATCCAATCAGAATCACCAGCACAACCACAAACAAGCAGCTGTTGATGTAGATGACTGCCTTATGCCATTTGGCTCCCAAGGGACTTTTGAGTTTTATGCAGTCGTGAACATTTTCCTTGGTTGGTTGACCATTTGTTAGGATGATATTTGGCAAAGACAGAACAGCCATGATCACCCAAACACAAATAGATAAAACCTTCGTAAAGGTTATGCTGTACATGCGAGAGTCCCCAAATGGCTTTACCACCTTTAGATAGCGATCAATACTTATCAGCCCAAGAAACACAATGGAAGTATACATGTTTGCATAAAACAAAACTGAGGTGTATCTGCAGAGGATAAACTCGAAGTACCAAGGTCCGAATCCTGCATTGTGGACTATTCGAAATGGAAATGTCAGCGTCATTATGAGGTCAGCCACCACTATGTTTTTGAGATAAAATATGAAGCTGGTTTTATTCCTAATGTGGAAGAAGATCCATACTGCTAGACCATTCAGCAGGATGCTTGCCACAAATATAACGAGGTAAAGCACAGGCAAGATGACAGTGTCAAATTCATTGTTGTGGGTCACGTTCTTTCCGGGTCCGTCGCTGGTGTTACTTGGCGTGTGGCCGTGCAGCTCGTTATCTGTGAGAGGAATTGTGGAGATGTCACGTCAGTGCTTGTCATGCATACCCCACGGGCCACTAGGCTCTTTTGTGGGCCAAACTCTTGTTATTTCTGGCGAGCTTATAGATGCCCTCAGTGATTTTTAGTGTTGTGAGTGGCCAAAGAATTGGTGACTTCCAGTCCTCACACCCCCTCCCTCTATACCAAGTCCCTTGAGTAAAAAGTCATATTTGTGATTTCCTATGCCAACCTTTTGAAAATAAATATGCCAATATGCATTATTCTGATTTTTACTTCAGTGTTTCATAGCATTATAAATAAAACCAACAAAATCTGGGGCAGAAAATTGAAATTTTCTATAACAAGAAAGTAAAATGGCTAGCCCACAGTTACTGCTTCAGTGTAGTCTCTGGTACACTCTCTCAGTACATCTTTTCTTCCTCCCTCAGTTTTAAGCTGTTTAATAATCACCAGGAGTTGGGAAGGAATAAGACTAGTGGGTTATCTTGCATCTTGTGCCTGTGACTTATAGTACTTAAGATTCTTTAGGGATCTTATTAAGAATAGAAATAAAATATCTTGGCATTTTTTCTTTTTAAATAAAAAGATCTACTGTCGTCTTATGTAACAGACAAAAGAGTCCTGAGTAGTAGATCTCACTTGCTGATTCTCTTAGTTCTATTTTCACCTTAGTAGAACTTAAGTTGTTGTAGGTGGGTGTGAAGTTATTGCTGATTATTAAAAATATTTACACACTAGTGTGTTTTTCATTAAAATGTGTTTGTGTAGTGAAGAATATCCACAAATATATCTTTCTCTGTAATTCAGTGAGAAATGCTGATTTTTGTTTTCTCGTTCTTAGTAATTAAGTTTTTACAGTTTTATAATTTATTACCAAGGAGGACACCTGGTTAAAAGTAAATGCAGGCCGGTACATTTTTCTTATTTATGAGGCTAGATTATATGTATTGCATTTATTATATGAATTTTTAAAGATTTTTTGCTTTTTTGGAATTTTTAGCTTGTGGTATTGAAGACCAATACCATAATACCCTATGATATAATCAGTGAAATGAGCTAGCATTTGATTTGTGTGGCAGCCATGAAAATGGGTCTCTCGTGTCTCCTTCTGGGTGAGGCCTGATGGATGTACAGCTGCTGCTCCCTGCTCTGGATCCACCACCACATTCTTTTGATGCCATGCTTCCCAAGGAGGGCTCTCAGCCCGTAATGAGCGCAACAGGGCACTAATCTGTTTTTGCAAGAAGAGGGATTCCTCTGATGAGAGACTTTTGCCAGAGGGCTACTTATCAGTGTTCAAACTTCCTTCAGACTGTACTGCAGTCTGACTCTTTCTATTTAACCTTCTTCCTTCCTCCCTTCTCTCCTCCACACGTGGCTTGAAGACTAGCCCAACCTTCTGCCTGTCCCCATTTTCCCTTGAAGCTATTTTCCTCAATAAATTTGTTGGCCATTCAATCACATTTCTCATTTGCTTTTTTGGAGAACTTGAACTAACACAATTAATGTATAAATGCACTTTTTGGATATAAGGTTAGAAGGAAGGTCATGGCTGAATATTTACTTCCCTCTAATAATATTTACTATGGGTACAAATATGTTTTGGAATGATTTTATTGTAGAGGTAACAATATGAACTTAGTCCTCATTTCCCTGCATGACAGACAGTTTAGTATCTATTTTGGTTTCCTTATTTGAAGAAGAGAAACAGGAAAGATAGTTTTGATGATTATAATCCAAAAACAGGTTCTTAAATTGCTGCCTGAAATTTAAGTGCAGGCTCTTACTGAGCAACCATGACTTCTTTCTAATTCTTTGCCTTTTATTCCTGGCTAAAAGTGTTTTTAAAAACTGGTTTTCCTGGCCTAAACATCCTTACACAGGCTAGTAATTTATACCTGAACTAGCCTGTTATGAGACCCACAGTATTATTAAGCTTTACTTAACTTGTAAAGTTAAATGCCTGGTTCAGCTGCCATCTATGTTACTGCTTCAAGTATAGCCTTGGATGGTATCATTTAAGCCTATTTTAATTTATTGGGATGTTGTGGTCTTAGCTGTTTCTGCACCAGCAGATCCAAATAAGTGTCAATGCCATTAGAAGCTTCTTAAGATGTGCAGTTTTAACCAGGTTAAGATATCTGCTTGAATTAATTTACCTGATTAAACTATTATCAGTCACTTGCATATAACCCAGGGTAGAACCCTTATGGAAGTAGAAAGAGGTCAAATGAGGTTTAATCACAATAAAGGGTCTAGCTGAGGGACACAGCCTGAAAAGGAGCAACTGCATCATCTCCTGAATTGACTGGTTGCCTTGTGACATTTACTTATGAATTGCTTTTAAAGCCATTGTAAATGCAGATAGAATAGTTCAATAGCTACAGCGTACTAGACATGGAGTGTTTTAACTGTTAGTGTTGGGTCTGTTGTGCATATTCATTTAGAAGGAAAGAACCTATACTTTCCAGTGTTGCTTAGAGATGATCTATTTCAGTACATTATTATAATATTTTAAAGTTTAATTATATAAACAAGCACTCTTATTAAGTGATTGTTTACCTAACAATTATGGTTATTATTAAAGATAGAGTCTTAAATGAGAATGTCAAGAAAGTTCATATATATACTCTATGTTGCAAATTAAAAATATCAAGCACTACTTGGCCTCTTGGCCAGTGGTTATTGAATTATTTTGTGGCTTTGAGACAGTCTGGGGTTCAGCTTGTTGACTGTGCCACCTCACAGTACTAGCTTCCTTAGTTTATGTGAGATTTAACATTTTGGAAGATAAGACTTCTTAATACAATTGGATAGGCCTGAGCCTGAACCTCATTCACAAATTCCCCATTTACAATACAGCTTAAACAAATCAGCGGTTAAAGTCTGTTATGGGTTATTTTGTGAAATAATATGGTAACGGAGAGAACAAATGGTTCTGAGAAGCAGGATGCGCCATCTGTGGGTTGCTCTGGAAGGCTCAAAGCAGTAGTGAGTTTTGTTGATTGATTTCCTTTTTATAATTAAGTCTGTGTCATATTCTTTTCTGCCAGCTACTCCCATCATTTCTTCTCTTCTCCATCACTGCCTCAAATTTTCCCAAAACCTATGGGTGTACTCACAGCATTTCTCCATACCATATTCCCACTCAGGAACATTGACCATGAAAAGTGAATAGCTTTCTTCACCCAGCCAGTTTTATCATGTTGTTCTTCACTGCCAACAAAGAACTTGGCCAAGTTTGGGAACATTTTTAATGATAGGAGCTTGGCAATTCAATTAAGAAAAATTAGAACCTGTTTTACAGTGTAAAGGCTATTTTCTCTCATACTCCGTATAGGATGGCAGCTAGGATGGCATTCCCTGTATTGTTTGGTGCAGGGCTTGATACAGAGTAATTGACAGTAAAACCTCTTTTGTTATTTTTCTCTTACTCTGCCTCCCCCAACTCCTTTTCAGTGTACAAATGCAGTGACATAAGAAACTCTAGTTTCACAGTCAATTATTTTGTGCCATGCATGAAGGTGGGGTGTGTGTGTGTGTGTGTGTGTTTGGGAGGCGGGGGGACATGGCTGTCCCTCTGTAGAGGCAACGTCTATGTGCGCGTGTTTGTGTTGTAGCCAGATATGAAACTAATCACATGTGGCTTTTAAAATTTAAATTACAATTAAGCCGCAGTTTAAAAAATTAAGTTCCTCAGTTGCACTAGCCACATTCATGTTTCGCAGTAACCACATGTGGCTACTGTATAGGCCAGTGCAAATCTAGAGAATTTTCATTATTGCAGAAAGTCTCATTTGACAATGCTGGTTTAGGCACTTAATGGCTTTGGAATGGAATAAATGGAAATAAATAGCCATTTTGCTGGGCCTTTGAGAAATAAATGCTTTGCAAACATTATTTTGAGCACAGTATCTAGTACTTAGTAGGTGTTCA
This sequence comes from Lepilemur ruficaudatus, assembly GCA_963574885.1. NCBI lineage: Eukaryota > Metazoa > Chordata > Mammalia > Primates > Lepilemuridae > Lepilemur > Lepilemur ruficaudatus. The sequence goes on from CAUYRT010103366.1 coordinate 46,221, forward strand.
CTCTGTAACATAAGGTACTAATTATAATTTGACTTGTTAATAGAGACACATTATGAATGACAGTGTGGTGAGGATCTTGGCACTTTTGCCTTTGGTGAGGCTACATTATTGCTCACTGGGACACATCACTCTTTGGCACAAGATGTGAAAGTATCAACATATGTCACTGCTCTACCTGCCAGGTGGGAATGAAATAATAAAGTCATGCAAATTATAGGGTGTCACTGCCATGGCAGAGCTGCCTTGCTGTGATCATTTTCTAAATAGTTACCCAGTAGAATAGGTAGATGTTGTCCTTGGCCTCCTGGCAAACCTCAGCGAACCTGGTTTGGATTATTAAATCTAGAAAATAGTATGTACTTTAGTTTGGATTTTAAAATCTTCCTCAAGTGTTATTAATTTAATCATACCTGTCACTTTAGAGGTGATGTCTAGATGAAAAAAAGTTTAAAATGAGATGATAGCAAGTTAAATTTATCTCAGTGACAGCTTGCAGGTTTGCTGTTTTATACCCAATGAAAAAAGGCAAGGCTATATGCTGGTTTATTTGGTTAGTTGATTCTGTGACCATTCACCCCCCCCCCCAAAATTGTCGTACAGTGTAAATAACAGTAACGCTGGCAAAGTGAGATTTTCTTTGCATCTCTTCCCGCGGCTTACTTGGTAATTTTGCAAGTGTCAAGTTGAGCCCCATTCTTCAGTTGCGCTGTGCTGTGAGCAAAAATGCGTGTCAGGAAACACTCGGGGACGATTCAGGCATGGGTTCAGCATAGGTTATTCCTGGTTTGATTTCTGGGGAGAAAAAAGAAACATTTGGGAAGGAATTTGCATGTACAATATTTTGATCTTTTAAGTAAAAAAAAAAAAAAATTTTTGCCTCCACTATTCAAAAAACACATACTCTTTGAATATGATCACTTGTGCCACACGAGCCTTGTCTGCTATTGTGCTCTCTTTCAGCCTGCTGGGAAGCATGTCGCACGTGTCATTTTGGCTAAATATCTTAAATTTTCTGAGCTTCTGATTCTTCACAACATTTTAAGAAGGATTAGTTGAGATTATACACATATGTGACGTTGAATGCTGTAAAACGTTGTTTCTTCACCCCTTCTTTTGTAGCTGGGACTATTCTCTGTTTTCTGGCTTCCTTCCAGTGTTCACCAATGAGAGAAGGAAACCTGGGAATCATTTTGGAAAGTGCAGCTCAAGTAAAATGTGCTTATGGAACAGTTTACTGTAGGGGAAGTCACTCTGTTTCTCATGAAACGAAACTGTGTGGGACTGTTATGTCCTCTCACTTATGTTGCTCAAGGAGACCCCAAATAACCTCATCCTCTCTCTCCAAGTACATAGCAAACTTTGTTCTGGTGTAAGCACTTACTTTTGTCCCTGAATATTTGCTGAGTCAGCAGGGAAAGGACATGTTGGAGGCAAGATTATATTTAAGAGTTTTGCAGTATTCAAAAGGCATTTTTTTTTTTTTTTTTTGGTTAATGAAGCGCAGGCAATGATTAGGGCTCAGATAGTCACTCCTTTTTGGGTGCAGTGTCACATTTTTAATCTAAGGCAAGGAAATGATATACCTTACTTTATTTGTTACAGTTTGCTGGGAAGAATGAAAGTGTCAATCCAGCTTCTCAGGGAAACATTCTGAAGGAATTTACATGACAAACATGTTTGGTTTTATGTTTCTCTCTTCCTGTGTTGTGCAGTTTTCCTCTTCATGGCTTCACACCTTACTCACTGACAGCAAGAGCTAGGAGACAGTTGTCCATTAAGGAGGACATAGAAAAGAGAAAATATTTGCATGTCCTATTTTTGATAAAGGATTTATATTCAGAATATGCAAAGATCTTTTACAACTTCTTAATAAGAAGAAAACAAACTGATTTTAAAAATGATTAAAAGGTTTGTTTAGACGTGAGCACATGAAAAGGCACCCAACATCGTTAATCAGTAGGAAAACTCAGATTAAAACCACAGTGCCGTACCAATTCACATCTACCAGAAAGGAGACAAATAAAAAGGACAGATGATAACAAATGTTGCTGAGGATGTGGAGAAACAGGAACCCTCATACACTCCTGGTAAAGATTTAAAATGGTATAGTCATTCTGAAAACAGTTTAGCAGTTTCTAAACAAGTTAAACCTAAAGTTTTCATATGATCCAGCAAAGCAGCTCTTAGATATCTGCGTAAGAGAAATGAAAGCATATGCCCATGCAAAAACTTGTCTGTGGATGTTTATAATAGCATTATTCATGACAGTTAAAAGCAGAATGAAGCCAAATACCAACTGGTGAGTGGATAAATAGAATATGAAATAGATGTGAAATGGAACACTACTCTGCCATAAAAATAAATGAAATACAGCTATTGTATGGATGAACCTCAAAAACATTTTGCAAGGGAAGGAAGCCAGACACAAAAGACCACATTCCATTAGGTGAAATGTCCAGAAAAGGCAAATCTGTAGAGGAGGAAAGATTAGTGTTTGCTGGAGCTGTAGGAGGGAGGAGAGGGATCTTTTTGGGGTGATGAAAACTGCATGATGGCAGTGGTTGCACAAATCTCCAGATTTACTAAGATACATTGAATTGTACACTTAAGATGGATGAAAATTATAGTACCTAAATTACATCTCAAAGTTAAAAAGGAAAACAGGATACACATGAAAGGAATAAAAATAGGCCTAGCATCTCACTGTGTGATAATGAGTTTTTAAGCCCAAGGAAAAAGCACATTCACTAATCCTCTGGTTAAGAAGGTAGTGAGATGCAAAGTACATTTAGCCAGAGTTCCCCCTCTGCAAGTGAGTGAGGGGCCCTGCTGAATGCCTTGTACCATTCACTTAGGAGCCCTTCTTTTGGAATTAGATCCATAATCCAGAAACATTGGTTATGGTTGGTAATTTGAATTTTGGGGGGATGCATGTTCTTATTTTCTTAATTCCTATTGAAATTATATGGAAAAATTGCATTTTGATTTGTTCAGACATGATAGTTGGGTTTTCTGGAATCAAATTTGTTATTCAGGTTTGGGAAATAATATATTTTATTCTCCTCCATTGGCTTCTGAGAGTTTCTACTTTCTTTATCTCCTTTACTACCTTCTCTAAAGGAAGTCTTTCCCCCAAAGTTAGGTCACAGCCCCTCATTCTTGTGTTTCTTTATTTTTTTTATTTTTTTAAATTTTTAATTATTATTTTTTTTTGAGACAGAGTCTCACTCTGTTGCTACGCATCAGCCTAGCTCACAGAAACCTCAAACTCCTGGGCTCAAGCGATCCTTCTGCCTCAGCCTCCCGAGTAGCTGGGACTACAGGTGTGTACCACCACTAATTTTTCTATTTTTAGTAGAGACGGGGTCTCACTCCTACTCAGGCTGGTCTTGAACTCCTGAGCTCAAACGATCCTCCTGCCTCAGCCTCCCAGAGTGCTAAGATCACAGGCGTGAGCCATTGCACCTGGCCTCTTGTGTTTCTTTTATTCCAGAGAACCCATGTCTGCTTGGATCCTCTGCCATCCCCTCTGTGTGAAGGCTCCATAGTCTCTCTCTTCCTTCCCCCAAACTCCAGTTCCTTGTTTACATTGTAATGTATTGTCTGTGTTCTCAAACTTGCATATCTAAACTTCTTCCCTTTCTTTAAAAGAAACCACTTTTCCCATTATCTCCATTTGTGAACATTTGCTTTAATTGTTGGTCAATAGAGTTTAAAGCTTCAATCACTTATTTCTAGTTATTTCAGTCTTTCTGTTTCTTCTGTCGTAATACCTTTCCTTTGTTTCTGCCCCTACCTCATAGCCATCTTCCAGACTGAGGTCCTCCTACTCTCCTGTTTGGGTCACTGCACTGCCCTCCCCCGTGGGTTTGTTTGCTTCTTGCTTCATTCCTTTCAAGTCTGCTCCCTGTTGCCGGATTCATCTTTCGAAATCGCTCGTGTAGTCGTGCATTTCTTTTGCTCCCTAATGCTGTGATATTGCATGGTATGGCAATTCTTGAATTATAATTACTAGTCAAAGACAAGGAGTTATTTTTGTAGAGATCATGGAGTATGGAAGCCAAAACATGCTGGGTTCTGGTAGTTAAAAGTTGACAATAAAGTTTGAGGATATCTGCTTGCCCCATAATCTTTTCAATCATGGATACCTACTTTCTAGCATCATTATGAGGTTAAATTGAATATACATTTGTAAACTAAATACTTTATAAATGTTTTTGCTTCTGTTATTTTCACGAGTCATTGTACAAATGAAATTCAAGATCATTTTCCTCATATTTCCCAGTAATTTTCTCTCTACTTTAACCAAAGTGTGGATTCTCTGAAACGTGCCTATGTTTAGCTCCCTGCTTTTCTTTGTACCCATTCCTGCTCCTTAAATGACCTCCTTCTTCCCCCTCTTTCTCTGCTTTGGAAATCTCTACCTCTTCTTCAGTACCAGCCATAACCTGACGTCTTCCATAAGGTCACTTACTAAGAGTCTGCTCTTGTTTCAGGCCCTAGGGATTATAAAGATGAGGAGGGTATGCTTTTGCCCTCAAGGAGTTGGAGTGTGGTGGAGGATCCAGAAGTAAACAGACCATTTCAGTACCGAGTGAGAGGTATGGGATGCTGTGGAAATAGAGAGGTGTATCCCTACTTAGGGGAGGCAAGGATTAGGGAGGTTCCACGGCACGGATTAGGGAGGTTCCACGGCACCTGTGATGCCCAGGTTTGCTCAAGGTCCAATGGGAAAGGAGCACGTGAAATGCTGAATGTGGCCAAAGATAAGGCATAATAATCTACTGGGGAGATGATGTCATTGAGGGATGGAGAGATGCAACAAATTTGAGGCATATTAAGGAATTAGTGGCTGAATGATGTTGGAGTGTTGGGGGCCTTCCAGGTATTTGGCAGTAGGTGATAGTTTCTTTCCCTGATGTAGAGCTCATGAGAGGACGAGCACATATTGAGCTGGGTGGAGTTCAGTTTTGGATTGATTGATTTCGTGATGCCTGTGTAGTGCGCATGCGGAGACGTCTACTAGGTGATTGGGGAGACAACTCTGGAGCCCAGGGAGGCACTCTTGGCTGGTGATGTAAATCTAAGGCCAACGGAAAATGGATGCTAGAAAAAGCTGTGGGAATGGATGAGATTGCCCAGGGAGAAACTGCACAGGGATGAGATACTCCCAGGGAGTGGGAATATCAGAGTGTTGACATAGATGTTTTTAAGGAGCAGTCTTAGGGTAAGGGAAATCCATGCCTGAAGGAGTAGCCAGAGAGTTGGGAGGATTACTAGAAAAGAGTAATGTCCTGTGAGCTGAGAAGAGAGGTTAAACAATGAGGAGTTGTGACTAGTTCCCTTGCCCCACAACTGATAGTCAGAACATGCGGAGTTGTGACTAGTTTGTTCCCCCCACCACAACTGATAGAACACATGGAGCTGTCACTAGTTTTATCCTGTGGGGGAAGTCAGGTGACATAGGACAGCAAAGTGCCATTGGATGGGATTCTGTAACAAAGAGGTTGTTGTTCACCTTACCCAGTGCTGCATGTGCTGTGTGTGTGTGTGTGTGTGTGTGTGTGTGTGTGTGTGTGTGTAGGGGCTCATGAGTGGGGGAGGGTTGAGGGTAGAAGCCTGATGACAGAGGGCTGAGTAATGCTTGCGAGGTGAGGAAGTGGAGGCAGCAATTTCAAACAACTCTTTCAAAAAAACATGCCTGTGATGGGACGGAGACAGAGAAGGTGGGAGGCAGAGCAGGACTGATGGGAGATGTTGTCAAGCATATCATTTAATTCTGTTTTAAAATTATATTTTCCCAGCTTGGATTAAAAAAGAGAAACCCTGCCCTGCCCTGTAGCCAAGTCTGGCAGCAACACGGTGCAGTGCCAAGAACAAGGACTTGGCACGCTCTCTGTGGGGGATTCCCACCCAGCCCTGTAGCTTTCCAGCTTTTTTTATTACCCTCCATTTCCTCATACATAAGATGGGTATGATGACCCGTCCATTATGGGACGGCTGCGAGGTTAAAATGAGCTAACATTTACAAATCAGCCTGCACAGTTACGCTGGGTAGGGGTTAAGCCGTGCCAGTTCCTGTTGTATATCATAGGCACACAGTAGAATTTATCCAGTGATTGATAGATTGGACACAGGGCGAAATGAGCCCTTGTTTGTGCTGAGACTGTTGTGGTTTGTGGCCTCAGCCACCCTTTCACGAGTCATTTGATTGACACTTTTGCTCCAAGCGCTTGCCCTAGCTTTAAGTTGTCTTGGAGTTTTGTCTGCCTGCTGTCTTCACGCAACCTGCACCTCAGCTTCAGGGCTCCCTGTGTGCTTTTTTTTTTTTTTTTTTTTTTTTTTATAGGGTGGCTCTGCATCCTCTGCATGTCCCAGCACTTGCAGGGTGCTGGGAGGAGGATTGCTTCAGGGGTAGTGAAGGGCTGGGCTGCAGGACCTGGTTCCTGGGCGGGAATCCTGCCCTGCTACCTACTGTTCCCCCAGCTGAGAGCTGATGAAACCACTGAAGAATGTGCTGTCTGTGGTAGGCCCAGGTTTCCCAGCCATTCCTGAGGTTAGATGGTATCGCTGCTTAGAGAACTTCTGTTTTTTTTCAGCCACCCATTGATATCATCCTTTGGCTATTTTACTAACTTCCTATGTTGGTGGTAGTAAGCTGTCTTTTTAAAATGAGGGTAATGGGAAATTATTAAGATGGTCTCAGTTTCCCCTTTCTCTTTGACTCTGAACTTCGTAGTTGATTTCTCAAGCAATCCTCCCAGATACCCTATGACTTAGATATTTTATTCCTTTTTTCCCCATCTAGGAAGATGCAAGATTCAGATAGTTTAATTAACTTGCCCTGACTCACACAGCGAGTAATGCAATTAATGGGTAGAACTGGGATTCATATCTAATTCAACTGAAACTGAAGTTGCAGTTCTTTCTGTATGCTGCTGTGGAGTAGAAATGAAGAGCGATCCTGGGTGTTCAATTTGGAGGTCAGCGAGTGGCGGGGGGAGCTTTGGGCACAGGTGAGAGTTTGTTTTCCCTGTCACGCTTGTGAAGGAACTGCTAATCTTCCAAACTAGAGGTCTAGTTTTATTTGGCCAGAACAATGTTGGAAACATCAGGAAATTTCACACAAGAATTCAGATTTGGATCCTATCTTGAAAGATGAGAAGATTTGCCAACACCAGGCATGAACAATCCAGCAGTTTTATTAGTGGTTGCCCCTTCCTGATGGGGAGTGAGCGTTCCAGCTGTCTGGCTCACAGCATTCCCTGACGTCCCTGGGCCTCCTCACCCAGGAGCATTACCCGCCAGATTCTATGGCCACTTGATTTTGCAACCTTTGGTCTGTTTATCATTTAATCTTATTTGACTATACTTAACATATGCAAATCATCAAATGTCCTACTTTGATTATAAATATCTTTCTCTTCGTCTGTGCCTTCCCCCTCTCCTCCCAACAAACTCCTGATTTTTCTTGCATTAGTGACCATCACTTAGCATTCTTTTCAGATCATTCTCCTAGTACCTCTCAGCAAACCAGAAAAAAATGACAGGAGGTCATGTTGTGTAGTTCACACCTGAAAATTTATTAATTGTCATAGTTGAGCTTTTTCTCTGCTCACCTCTCTGCTGGGGCTTTTCAGTGAAAACCCTGCCAATTGTATTGTTAAATGGCTTTTATGGTTGGGAAGGCTGAGATTCTAGGTCTTAAGGGAAGAAAAGTGGGTAAGTGGTGGACTAGGGGCTTGAACCCAGGTATGCTGCAGGCCAAACCCTCTGCTCTCTCCCCAGAAGGGTAATGGGAAGAACAAGGGAACCGTCAACATACAGGACTCGTGAGCTGCTGGCTTTGAGTGCCCAGCCTGTGGTCCACACAGACCTGGCCTGTGTTGTGGTTCGCTGCATTGGTGCTCGGCATGGGTGGGGGTCCTTTCTACCAAGCCAGGGGAACACCCTCTGCACCAGTAGTGCCGTAAATTCCCCTGGCCTTATTGGTCTCATTATTGCCCTCTGGTCAAAATCTGAAAGGTAATTACCAGTTAAATGCTTGCTGCCCAGATGCAGGTGCACTTGATTAATTTTTTGAACTTAGTATTTGGTGCTGGTGGTGGTGCTTCCCAAATGACAGAACTCTACCTCTTTTATTTTTCTTCACATTTCGAGTTTGCTCTCTGGAAAATAACAACTGAAATTGTACGAATTTCAGATCGGAGGGGCTATTTTGTTACTTTCCTACTGAAAAGCTATACTAATCTGATAGATCATATGGGAATATTGATGCAGTCCTTAAATTTATGTAGTAAAGATTTTCCCAAAACCCACCCATCTTATGCAAAGTTTGTGTTAAAAGATACAGCCTCTCTTGCAATTTGGAATCATTTAAAACCTAAGACTCTTTCCCAGTTTAGAGCAGAGTGTGTGTGTGTGTGTGTGTGTGTGTGTGTGTGTTTTCCAACAGTGCTAAGATCATAACTCTTCTGAAGGCCTGGGGAAAGAAGCCAGTTACCTCACTGGTTATGAGTTACCTCTCTTTGTAATAGAATTAGGTCACTGTATTCATAGAACATTTCATTAATGCATGCATGGAGTTAATCTCTCAAAGGTGTTGGAATGCAAAACACAGCAGCCCTTCATTCAGGTTTTTCAGGTGCTATTGTAACATTTTCTTTTCATAGTTATACTTTATACATGTAGTCTTGGCATATTTTGGTCCACATTTAGACTTAACGTTCTTTTTTTGAGATGACTTTCTGTGTGTGTGTGTGTCTGTCTGTCTGTCTGTCTGGAAGGAGGGGTAGGCAGTGTAAACTGGATTGTAAACTCCCTCAAGACAAAGTTTGTATCTAATGCTTCTGCATAACCTTAACCCCAAACCCGATTATTCTCTTAAGTAGGAATTCACTTAGGTAGGAATTACTTTGAAGAATTATATATATAAGTGTATCTATATTTCATAAAATGAATTTTATGTGATGTCAGATTATTTTACTACATGTGTGAGGGTGGGGTATTTGTTTTTATGAGAGGGAAAAAAAAAAGAGAAACAGTGAGGGTTTGATGCTGCTAAAAACTGTGAAATGCCACTTGTGTTAACACCTGACTTGAGAATTTTTAAATTGTCAATGAAGGCATGAGATGAAACTAAAGGAAAGCTGTTCTCTTAGGTACCTGTCTCATTCCATCAACTTAAACAGCGTTAAGGTTTGGTTAAGCTGTGATTGGAAGAACTAAGGTAGCTAATCTGACAACCATTCTAGTAGGAGAGGCCTGGAGAATACCTATTACCACATCCACAGCCCAGAAAACTGAAATTATGACCTTATTAGAATGCTGAAGGTGACAACCACCACCACTGCCATGAAGAATAATTATAACTTTTAAGTATACTGCTTAAGCCACAAGATGACCCTTCCAAAACAAGGAATAGAACCTACATAAGTTTGGGAAAAGCATTCTTCTTCTCTTAATAGTCCAGTAAATGGCAATCAAACACCTGAAGACTTTACCTGGGGTCTTGGATTCTGATAATTTGTTTTAAAGGACCAGAAGTCATTTGAAATATATTAAGCTTAGAGCATATTCATGCAAAACCACTATTCTGGCTACTGGGGCTGCCGCCTCTAACCTGACCAGCTCCCCTACGTCAATGATCCAAAATTTACCTATGTGTAAATTATACTTTGCCTAAACAGAAAATAAAATACACATTTCAACTCAGTAAACTATAAAATTTGACTATATGAGTATTAAGACGTGTATTATTAAGCAGAAAAAAGATAATGTTTGCTGTGAATTACACCTTCATAATATGATAGCACTTACAATATAAAATTGACTTAGCATATATTATCTTAACAGATTTACATGGGCCCTAGGAAACTAGGCCAGGTATCTGTTATTCTCCCCATTTCACAAATTATCAACTTCTGGCATTAATCATCTTTTAAAAAAAAAAAAACAAACAATGCTTCTGAAACTCATGGGAATATTTGAATCAGAATAATTCTTTCTGTGGCTTCCTCAACTAGGAGAAATAGCAAGCTATATATTTGTACTGTTTTAATATTCTCCCTGCCTGTTGCATTTCCTTACTTGATGTCCTCTTCTGTCATAGCCCTTACTTGCTTGCTGTCTTATACAACTGAAGCCCCTCTGTGTGTGATAAGGACCTCCTCACCTGACCCCGTCTACCTGCCCACTTTGTGGCTCCCCAGCTCCTGCACCAGGCCTTTCTTGCCTCACTTTGCCTTTTGTCCCAGAAATCCCTTCTTACTCTTGTCTACTAGGCAAGCTCTTTATATCACCTTCAAGTCTACCTCATCTGCCTCCCCTTCTCAAAGCCGTCCATGTTTTTTCATGAACTGTGTAATTGCTTCTCAGTCCCTGTCTTACTGCCTGGTTGCACATACCTCCAGCTGTGTATATTGCGGATTTTTGTTGTTCTCCTGACTACCTGAGATTCTCTTCATTCTTCTATCTCCAGGCTTTGGCAGAGTACCTGGAGGCACAGAGTCAGAGCTCAAATATCATTTCACTGACTTATTCGGCTCTCATGGACCTTGGTCCCCTCTCTGACCTAATGTCATCTTGGCAGGCATATGCAGGGGATTTTTTTTTTTTTCAAATGACTATCTTCTCCTGCCTTCCGAAATGAAAGAATATAACCCAGGAAGGATGGAGAGAAGAGTAGGAATTGGCAGTTGACCTTGTATAAGGCATGCCTAAAAACTAGGTCCAGGGCTGATCAAAAGCTGGTGTTTCTGAACAGCTCACTATAAAGGGTGGGGTGGGGGGTGGTGGTGAAAGTGGGTGGCTGCAAATTCAAATGCCAACAGTAGTGCCCTAGGTTACGTCAATGAGGAAAGTGAGCCAGGTATAAGAAGAAACATTCAACAGAGTGCTATATTACAGCATGCTAATAAAAGCTAACAGCTTAAGTGTCAGAAGAGATGCTCAGAAGGGCTTGAGGCTCACGTGAGCTGGAGAGTGCTGCCTCTGTCCAGAGGAGCACCTGCTCCCAGGCTCTGGGTTGTTGCTACGCATGTGTGTGGGTCCACTGCTACCAGGCCATTTGATTTACCAAGACAAATGGGTTTTTATTACAAAATCACATAAATTTTAAGTTCTGGCTTAATTTTGTCAAAACACTGGGCAGACCAAATACAGCTTGTCTGTGGGTTCTAATTTGTTACATCTCATTTCATGGTGGGGCTGTCCTACTTCTCTCTTCTGGGTTTCTGCCAATACCTGTAGGACCTGGAACCTTGTAATCTGATGCTTGCTCCAAACCTCTCCCTCATTTTTACTCATTTTCCCTAACTTGATGATATTTTCCTTTTTATCTGAAATTGATTAAGCTTTTAAAGGGGACTTTGAGACAATTTATAGAATTTTAGAACTTAATGACATTGCATTTGATTTGGGTTGAATCCCAATCCCTTCTGAGCATCTCTTCTGTCACCTCAAAAGCTCTAAAATTTCTTCTTCCTTAGTGCTGATGTATCAGGTTTAAGCATGTGAAAATGTTATAAGTCAAAATGGTGCCTTTACATAGTTTAACCTAATATGTCTAGCACTTGGTAAATTTTCATAATTAGAATCAAATATACTGGAGAGAAGTATGCAGAAAGGTTTTCCTAGGGTAATGATAAGAAACATGAGTAAGATGAAAATATTTAAAGTAAGCCACATGTCTGGCCACATTATGTTATCTTGCCCTGCCCTTGTAAAATGGCTTTGTCTGGATTGAGCTTTGAGTTGGTACCTCCAGGCATCTAACCCATCTCACTGTACCTACTCTTTGGATATTCAATATAACTTTGGTTTTTTGTGTGATGACTCATGGGAGAAAGTTCTTTCTAGTCCACATTTTGAGACTAGTGCTCCTATAGGCCTGGTATGAATTTATCAAAACTGAATCTTTACACCTTCTTGTTTTGCTGTTGGAGTTGAGGTCTGCCTTAAGGCCCACCACTATCAAATAGATGCAAATGAATGAATTTGGTAAACTAACCTGTCACAGCGCTTTAAATTTCCCACTATTCTTTTTCCTAGGCCCCATTTTTCTTATTTAAAATTCATTTGAACTTGTTTCATATTAAGCATCTCAGTGAAATACCTCATTTTTTTTCTTTTCAAACTAGATGGGTTCTAACTAAATAAAATAACCATGTGAGTACATTGGAGGGAGTGCTGGCTGGCATGAAGTTAATCAGGTTGTAATTCATGGAAGAGGAGAGGGGGATAGCATGGGCAATGCACCATCTCCTGATAGGAGCTGGGGTGGAGAATCACTTTAAGGGTAGAGGTGTTTGGCTTTGCCATCTTGGTTGTGAGACAGTTATGTAGCTGGGAGTATCTTCCAGGTTGAGGAAGAGATGAGGGAGCCCTCAGAGCAAGTATTAGTGTACCATGGCACTTATATTTCATTTGCCACTTTGAGCACACAGCTGATTTTTGCATTGGCTGCTTATTTAGAGCCTGTCTGATTTGCAATTTCATACAGACTGTAAACTCATATAAACAGAAACCATGATATGTCTCAGCAGACTTTGAAAGGATTGAGTACATATCTGATACTCAGTATTTCTGGGTCTCAGGATGAAAAATAGAGACAATACTTTAGGTATTGTACTGGTGGCTTTAGGCACAGAGTGGATAGTTTTATATATGTATATATTGTTTACAACATGAAATCAGAACGAAAGTTTTAAGGGAAAGGGGAATACTGATGTTTAACAGATATTAAAGTTTTATTTATTCAGCAGCAATCACAATGGCATATGCTGACACATTGATAAAGTAGTTACCTTTTAGATGGCATTCTCTGTTCTCTTATTCATTAATATTGCTATTATAATATAGGCAGTACATAGACAGTTTTGACCCACTACAAGCCATTATCTTCTTAAAGTTTTCATCATTTAGGTTGGTTGAAACAACCAAAAAAAAAATTGTAGCTGTGATTATTTAAGGATTGCCTATTACTGTGAGCCCTGAGTAGCCACACTCTACCCAGTCATGATACGAAGCACTGTCCTCTGCATAAATACGTCGGTAAGCAATTTTGGAGTTTTTACACTTTGTCTTACAGCCAGTCTATCTAAAATGTTTTGAGAAGCCCAGTGATTTATGTTCAGTTTTATTTATAACTTCTGAGTCTGGGAGGTCCAAGAGAGAACAAGTTTGGACAGGTAGGTCATCCACCCCCAAAAGAGCATAGAAAGCCCCCGAATGCCTATAATCTAGAGGCAATGGATGTCCGTGCATTGCTTCCTTGAATCTTTCCTGTCAGCTGTGAGCCTGAGAGCCATGGAACTTATTACTCCACTATATGCAAATAGCCTGAGTATTCTTTTGTTAACATTTTTCTTTCTTCAACTAGATCATAAACTCTTTTGGTGCAGGGACCTTGGATTGTTTTGTTTCTTCTGCCCCTCTGGTTTACTGGCTTCCTCTTTGGAGGCAATCAGAATCTTGGTGTAGTTAGCAAAGGGTACCTTTGGACTTGAAAAGCAAGCTTTCACTCTGTTCTGTGCCCTCCAGATAGCTGCTCTGGTGGCTGATAGCCAGTAACATCTTCAGCCTAAGGGCATGTTCAAGCTGCAGACAAGCCCTCCTCTGGTAGCCTGAGAAGTCTAAGTTTCTATCTTGTTAGGTATGACAACAGCAAAAGGGTTCAGCAAATGCTGGCTATATTATCATGTGCCTAGGACTGTTCTAAATTATTTATATATATTTTAATTTAGTAAAAGGACATTGGATTCAAATTACAAATTTGCTGTTTACTTGGGCAGGTTACCTAATCCTATGTGCCTCAGTTTCTTCTTCTACAAAGCAGTTCTCATAGGATTGTTTTAAATGAAGTATTGCCACAGTAAAGACCTTTTATTCGAGCTTGACATTTAATAAGAACTCAGTATGCTACTTGAGTGGTAGAATCGGTACTCCCGTTTTTCCAATGAAGAAACTGAGGCTTAGAGAGACTCTTTTAACAGATACAGTAGCTCCAGTTTGATTGCAGGGCATGATACACCCAGGACAGCCATTTACCTACTGTGGTCAAGTACTAGTATGGTAAATTTACAATAAATCTATGTAATTTTACATATTAAACTGCCCATAAAAAAAGAGGTAACTGATAGCAAATAATGATTTTACTCAGAGCTTAAAAAGTAGTGAATAGAATATGGTTGACTGCAGGCAGTGGCTTACTACATTAGCCTTACTACATTAGCTCCTTACTACATTAGCCTCAGTTTGCTCAGCTGTAAAAGGGGGTAATAGTGGTATACACTTTAAGGTTATCTGAGTTTAAAAAAAAATAATATATGTTAAAATATGCAGCAATCTTGGTATATATTGAGCTATCAAAGTATGCCAATTATTGTTGTTTTCGTATTAAGGCTTGAAGGACTGTTTGTGCCATGCAGAACCTATCTAATATTAACAAATCAGAAAATGTCATTTAAGGAGTTACTCTCTCCTTCTAATATGATAGACATTGTTATGATCGCTGTTATGAATGACTTAATGTCATGTCTTACACTAAGCAGAACTTAATCTGTGCTCTTCTTTAAATGTATTTTAGTCTAATTTTTTTCATATTTGGCTAATAAGAATGAAACACAAAATTGGCTAATTAGGTACAGAAGAGAGAACAAATGTTCTGTTCTGCTTATGTTTGCCATATAAGGAGGTAGAAAGTTTGGAAATCTTTGCTAGGTGAGATAGTAGCCTGGCTTTTAACCATTGTCCTGAAGCAGTTCGAGTCTCCATGTGGTTCATCTCATCTTGTTTTTGACAGCAGGGTCCTGTTTGCCTCTGCTCTTACCTCTCTGCTTCAGATGGTTACAACTATAAGAACTGCCACCAGCCCTTGTATTTGTAAAACACTCCACCTGAGGTAGAAAGAGCAAAGGAAGAATCTGAAACCTAGAGAGGTCGAGATTTGGTTGATACCATGTATCTGGGGACTGAACAGGGGAGGACCCCGTTTTTGGTTCTACCCAGTTTCCTTTGAATCATTCCTGTGTGCTTGGTCCGTGCCTTGGGTTCTTTAATAACCAACCCCAGTATCTCAGCATATCACCTGGATTCTGGGAATCTAAAGATGCAGGGGGCCTCTACTAACCATCTGATCCCCTCATTTTACCTTTGAGGGAGGGAAGTGAGCTCCTGGGGAAGTCCAAGGCTTGCTCAAATCACACTGATAACTTTTGGCGTAATCAGCCCCCAACCCCTGGTGATTGTGCTGTAAGTTCTGGGCTTTCCACCCTATGCCCAAGCCACTGCCTCATGCCTGTGCAGAGAACATCTGTCCTAGAGACTGTGGGATGCTCCCAGGGAGAGGTGACTTCCTAGATTTCACCTCACTTCCATTCTGCTTTCACCACCCCACTCTTTACTGGGCTGTGAGGGATTTTTCATAGGCTTTCCTAGTTTTTCTCATTTTAGGAGCATATAAAGAACAAATGCCCATTCTGGTCTCCCATCTTAAATTTCTGTGACGTTTTCTAAGCATGAAATATTTTTCGTTCTTAAAAGGAGTCAAATGCCAAGATATTAAGGAAGGAATAAAAGCTGGCAGACTCTGAAGGGCACAGACAGCACAAAGTTAAATAAAAACATCCATTCTAGTTTAGTCTTCCTTTTCTCACCATGTCCCTGAATGCAAAAAGACCTCTCAGCGTATTACTCTGCTTATTAAATTTTTTCCTCAGTTTCTTCATGAAATAGTTAAGATTTCCTGACTAAATACTTTCTTTTTCTACGTAACATCCTTAAATAAGAAATTCAGGCGTTCCGCTGCTCTTCTAGCCCTTTCTCCTTCACCCACGTATACCTGCAGCACTTTTCAAACAGGTGTTAGAAACAGCAGTCTAAGGATGGATTTTGCTGAAGGACTAAGAGAACATGTCTCTGTCATCCCTAACTTCATGGAGACGCTTAACCTCGAATTGGCTAAAATAATAATGAAATAAGATATCAACAGACAGGGTGTCTGTTTTATTCCCCCCTGCCCCCCAATATGTAGTAATATAGAACCAAATTTGTTGCTGTTCATATTGCTAGCAAATTGAAGTCTCTAATTATTAATTATGAAAGAAAACTGTTGTTAAAAATGTTGATATACCTAATATGAAAGCAGATTCAACTTGAGAATACGATGTAAAATTCTATAGTAGATAAATCAAAAATCACTCTAGGCTAATTTATCCTTTTAAAATCCTTATTATAATTTAGAAGAGACGAAATCTCCATGCTTACTTCTTGTTTTCTTCACGGAAGTGAAAACTCCCTAACAGTTTGAATGTGGAACAAAACTAAGCTGTTACTAACCTGTTTGTCAGTAGCCAGGCAGTTTTCTCAATGCCTTTCCTGGCATGTTTTAACATGACTTCTTAAGGGATCAGAATGAGGATTGCCCTGTTCTTTGTGGTACAATGAAAAGGCTGAGATTCTTTTATTAAAATGAGGCAATTGGGACTGAAAAGAATCTTTTTTTCTTTTGGTCTCTTTTTTAAATCATATGGATGAACATTTATGAAACAAATTTCAGATCTGAGTCTTGGGAAACAATTATGAGGGACTTTGGATTTTACTCATCTGATAAAATAAATGTAGTAACAAAAATTCACTAAATAGAACTGGTTACCAAAGCATCATTTCCTCTTTTGAAGGCACAATTTGCAGTTTACATTTTCTGCTGCCTGAGTTAGAAGTGGTGAAGCCCCATGGCCCCGGTTTCAGAAAGTGGTGCCTCCCAAAGAGGATTTACATATCTTACTGTCAGCATTTGAATTTCAACTTTTAATTCAAACCTCAGATGTAAGCAGAAGTATAATTACAGTCTCAATCAGTGCTGTGTCCTATCAACCATGGCTTTTAAGAAAATTAAAAATTTTTCATTTACCTTTCATTGCTGTGGCTGGCTGTCCATTCACCTCATATGTGTGTCTTGAAGTTGAAACAGGCTTCTTGTCTCTAACTGAGAATAAACCTTGAAACTAAGACTGGCGGGGAAGTGGATTTTCTGATAAAGCATTAAAAATAAGCATCTTCTCCCCTGCCAGAGAAGGTAGGTGCCTCCCCTTCCCCTCTTGAGATTGTCCTTTGGGGCACCCTTTCAGGAGTTGTTCTCCTGCCCGAGAACAACTGGAGCAACTTGCTCTCTTGCTAATGTAAATGACTCACATCTAAGAGTAGGTGAGATTTGTAGACTGGGGAAGATTATTTCCTGAACCTGCAAGAATCAGATGGTGATTCACCTGAAGGGAACACAGAGGGCTGGAACTTAGAATGCCAGAAGACTGCTTGAGGGGGGGAGGAAATTTCAGGTTGGAACCTACTAATTGGATCCAATTTTCAAGTCTTTGTGTGTGTGTGTGTTTTTGCTTCCTCTTGCTACCTAGAAAAATATGTATTTATAGCCTCCCTTCTCCTTAAATTCTGGGTTAAGAGGAATAAGAATATATTTTGTTAGGGATAAATTCTTTAAAAATATTATTCTACATATTATTTAAAGACTAAAATTAAAATGTGTTTATAATAGTAATTGCTAACTTTGGAAACCTGTAGTCTTATTCAAGAATCTGATGAAATATATAGACCTGTTTTCACACATATACAAATATAAATATGCAGAATATTTTAAAGTTATTTAGGGGTCAGGTTCACTGAATTCCTCAAATACTGTTCTTCAGCATAACACAGTTTGTTTTATTCTTTTTAAAAAAGCATCCCACAATGACAGATTTATATAGTCAAGTCACTTTTTCTTATTTTTAATTAATTTTAAGATGTTCAGATAAAAATCTCCAAAAGATTCTGTTATTTTCTTGAATGTAACATTTTAACAAATAAATAAAAAAATAAAATTCCAAATAAAAAATAAAATCAAAATCTGTTACTATCATGGATGAAGATAAATGAAAATAATAAAGGTGAAAACTTTTTTGAAGTTACTAAATCTTTAACAGGTGTTACCTAGTGTTTATTTATGCCTTAAGGAAATAATGTATATATACTAGCTTTTCCTTCTGTGGTTGTACAGAAAACAAATGTATGTTTAACCCAAATATCAATAGTTGATTGTCAAAATTATATTTCTTATATTGCCTTTTCCTAACCAAACCAAAACAGCAATTTAAATGTTATTGTCATTCTGTTTAGGGTAGATTAAGTATGTTGTCCATGAGTAGCTAGTCCAAGGGAGGGTCTTTGAGTAAAAATTGGTGAACTTAATAAAGTCTCAGTCTTATAAGAATTTGCCAGATTTACAAACAATCCTTTATTTAGGTTTGACTCTCCCTGTGCTGTTTTGTGCTTCTTCCCCATGGATTTCGCTTGTAGCATTTGAAGCCAGTTCCTACCCTTTAAGCGGGAGGGTTATGCTATGCAGGCCTTAGTTTGGGAGACTTGTCCTTCTTGGGTTGAACTTTTTGCGCTTTTCATTGTGCTCCATAAATAATAAGTGATGTACTTCTCATAATTTGAAATCTTGTTGCCAGAAGAACTAACTGCCAAGTCTTAAAAGCATCGATTCAAAGGGAGAACATCCCTTGGAGCCCCCTTAAAAGTACGTTGAGCAAAGACCTTCTCTGCAAGTTCTGAGAATTACCACCTCAACTTTCCAGTGGTGTGTATAAAATCATGGCAGGGAGTTTATTCAGACAAGTATTTGATAGGCTTATATTATAAGCCTAAAAGCAGTTTTGTAATATACCTTAAATTTTGGTATGTTTATTATCTGGGTTGATTTTTGTCTCATTAGGGTCAAGTACTTTGATACTAATTTTTACTTTCAAGAAAATGCCTTTCCTTTGTAGAGAGCTGCTGATGTTTTTGATATACTTTTCTATTTTGAATTTGAAAGGAAAATTTTTTGAAAATTCAGGATTATATTACCTGGTTTTGAGTGCCTTTTAAAAAAAAATAGCTGAAAAAAGGGAATAGAATGAAAGGATTATAGTAAACCCTTGCAAGTGTGAAGGACCTGAGAGTTTTCTCTGTATAAGGAAGCACCTAGACTTTGTAGGTGTTGGTTTTTAAGTAAGAGGAGCTGCTATCCCTTCAGTAAAGGGTGGCCCCTTTTTCTCCTGCTGAGGTGGGCTTGAGATAGAATGGGCTTTTCTCTTCCTTAATAACTTGGTAAATAGTGTGTCTGGGACACTAGCATAGCAGCTAGCATGGGGTATTTCAGTGCTTCGTTGGCTGGCAGCTGACATTAAGTCTAGTAATGGAAAAGTTAACATGAGGCAGCCTTTATGCATCAGTCTTCAAGCATATTATGCCATTCTCAAGTTAGGACTTGTTAAAGCTCTTCTTACCTAACATGCAAAAAGGGCAGTAGTACACGTTTAGTCACGAAAAAAGTGTAACGCTTTGATGAAAAGAACAGCTAGCAACTAGCCCGTAACTTTATTATTGTTCACATCATTTGAAAGGTAAACCTGAGTAATTTTTTTTCTGCGGATTTTTATAGTAAGTCTCACATTTCATAAAAGTCCCAGGAGACTTGATAGCAATAATTTTCTTACCAGTTCATTGGAAGATCCTGTTAAATGCAAGCTGGCTCTTTTAATAATATTGTTTAGCCATTGCAAACCCCAAATTTATTTTGAATACAGGACAACATCCTGGGATATGCGTGTACATGTTTGAGTGTCTACCGCTTAAAAAATTTTTTTTGTTTTGCTTTTTGCTTTTAGGCTACGGGTGATTGTTTTTCTTCTAACATTGTTTCTGAAGATGTTAGGCCTAGAGACAAATTGAATAGTTCAACTAGATTTCATCTAGATTTGCAAGTTGTTACCATTTTTCACAGATACTCTCCCCCATCCACCAGAACACACGCATATTTTGGGGGGGAATCTGTTTAAAGTTGTAGTCATTGTGAAAAACGTATCACCCTTAATTACTTCAGCATATATTTCCTAAGAAAAAGGATATTCTCTTACTAATCACAATACTATTATCAGTCAAGTGAATAATGTTGAAGCAATATTATTTAAAAATCAGTCTTCATTAAAATTTTGACTATTTCCCGTTATCCTTTAGAAATTTTTTTGATGTGAAATCCAATCGATGATCACACATTGCATTTAGTTTTACTATCTTTTTAGACTCTTTTATTCTTTAGAATAATCCCCCTGCTTTTTATTGTTATTGTAATGTCCTTGGCTTTTGAGAATTCATTCAATCTGTATTTGCTAGGTCCATCCTCTGGGACCTGTAGCAAGAAGGTACTTAAATGTTTGTCAGGCAGTGTGGACATACTAGCCTGAAGTCTGCATTGGGGTTTGAAAATTTGAAGTCAAATAGGAATATCTATAAACTTGTTTTTGAACACAGACCTGGTTCATAGATCACTAATTGCAAAGTCGGTTAGAACCAAAATCACTTTTTCTTTGAGATAGTGAAGGACTCATTCAACTCTCTTGGCTTCAGGGTATATAAAATGAGGATTCGGTTTTAGTCACAGAAATTGGGAGGAGGATTTCCACAATCTTTCTGATTTTTATTTTTCAAAATATAGTCTTAAAAAGACAGAAGCCCTCAAGGAAAGAAAGTTTCTTACATCTCCAAGGAATTAAAATTAGGTAAGATTAGTGATAAGACTTTCTTTATCCTAAAATTAACTCTTTGCTCCTACTTCTTACTTTTTTGGTGCTAGACATTGGGCAAATGTATTACCAAGGCTTACTTTGGTCTTCTAGAGGTTTTTCCATGACATATGCCTTCTTCCTCTTTTTCTCCCTTTTCTGCATTGGTGTGGACCTGGGGACAGTGCGTCCCCTTCCCCAGTGTCGGTAGGCATAGCGTTTGTGTTGTAATGTCATTTTTCTCTATCACTAATCTCAGACACATCTATTTCTTGTTCAAGGAAAATGCACATATAACGTGTGTCGTAGTCCTTTGCAGTACATATATCTTGAATGCCCCTCTCTTTTCCACGTGGCTAGAACATACAACAAGGATTATATTAAAATCTTCACCAAATCTTACCGTTCCATCTCTGTACACAAGTCATTCTACTCGTGGCTCACATCCAGTAGCTGAGAATTTGTGCTGAGTATAATTATTACAAACCCTTTCATATTCCTTTGATGAGACTGGTATCTTTGGGTCCCTATGTTTGAATTACTGTGTTTAGTCTGTCATTTGAAATGATTTGTATCTATTAGGTCTCCTTTACTATAAAGCACTTACCTCTTGCTGGTATGAGAACTTGGTTTGTAATGGTTGGTTAAAGGGGAGGGATGGTTTGGAGATTGGGTCTGAAGATATGCCTCGTCTGGCTCTTGCCCTCTTATTGAAACTGTCTCCTATGCTGGGCGACTTTGGAAATCTTGCTTGCAAATCTCACCACTTTGGAAATCTTGCTTATTAAAGGCAGTGTCAGGCTGGGCACGGTGGCTCACGCCTGTAATCCTAGCACTCTGGGAGGCCGAGGCGGGTGGATCGCTCAAGGTCAGGAGTTCAAAACCAGCCTGACCAAGAGCAAGATCCCGTCTCTACTAAAAATAGAAACAAATTAATTGGCCAACTAAAAAAAAAAATATATAGAAAAAATTAGCCAGGCATGGTGGTGCACGCCTGTAGTCCCAGCTACCTGGGAGGCTGAGGCAGAAGGATTGCTTGAGCCCAGGAGTTTGAGGTTGCTGTGAGCTAGGCTGATGCCACGGCACTCACTCTAGCCTGGGCAACAGAGTGAGACTCTGTCTCAAAAAATAAAAAATAAAAATAAAGGCAGTGTCAGGCCATGACAATATTAATGCCTGGGGTCATGTAGACTCCAGTTTGGACCCTAACCTCTCCACTTAGTAGCTTTTTTACTTTGGGCAAATCATTAACATATCTGAGTCTCCATTTCTTTTGAAAAATAGGCATGGGAATGCGTACTGTGTAAGGTTGTAAAGCTTAAATGAGGTAGTATACACAGGGTAATTCATACAGTGTTGGGATTTTGGTTGGTGTTTAAGGAGATAGTACGATTTTTCTCTTGTCAGAAGGCAGAGGGAGAGTGAGTAAGGGAATGAATGGGAACGTCTATATGCATGGTAGAATTGTAATAATCAAAAGTTGAAAATACTCCTTCACTCAGAAGTTAAAGTATGTATATAATATTTTGGTTGCCTTTGGAAAGCTTCCTGGTTTCTCATCAATGAGGAACCGATGATTGCTTGAAATAATTTTTATTGTTTGTCTGGACAGTTTTCTTTCCTGTAAAGGAGAACATTAGGACACCTTTATCCTAGATTAACTGAAATTGTGGGAAAGTATAAAATCTGAGGCCAAGATATATGAGGAGAGAAGGGAGAGGTGGTCTCACTCGGGTCACTGTGTTCAGGTTAATGCTTCATTTATTCATAGTTTGGGCATTTTTGGTCTTAGGAAACTCAGTTGTGCAGTTAAATACAATGAAAAGATAAATAGTTAAAAAAACAGAGTGATATATGTATATGCTATATAAATCCGATACACAAAGGTAGTATATTTTTTTAAAAACCATAGCAATAACAGTATTCAGATATACATTAGATAAAATTGCTTAGGATGAATACCACTAAGTAAAATCATGTAGAAACATCTAACTTCAAAACTGAAGTAAAAAGTAAAGGTCATGCCTCAGGATGTTATATTTGTCAGTCTGAATTTATTACAGGAGTGGCAAGAGTTAGCATGCTGAGTGAGGCATGGAAGTTTTTCAAAAACTGGTTTACCTACTTACTTTAAGTCTTAAATTCAGTTTCCTTTCTCTTTCGTATTCTTGCCTCTTTCCCTACTTTTCTCTCCCTCCCGCGTTCTCAAGTTCCATCCGCACCATTTTCTCCTGGTGTCCCCATCTCCTCTTTTCTCATTTCCCTGCGCCTTTCTCCCTCATCCCCTTTTTCTCTCTAAATACTTTATACCAGAGAGTGGGGGGTAGGGAATCACAAACCAGGTAATTGGACGTCTGAAGTGTCAGCACACCCATTTTCTGACCGACAACGCTGTGTTCTCTTGCCCACGTGGCTACCTCCATCCCCAGGAGGACCACTCTGCCCTCTTTGTTATTTCACCCGCAGCACATCATTCTGCACTTCGCTGCTTAGGAGGGAACTACTCTACCTGCTCTTAGAAATCCTCAGGAATAGCCTAGCTAATATAACCACTGTTGTTCTGTTTCTCCATGGAACTTGTTTAAACTGGCTTTTCCTTTGTGGGAAGATAAGTGTTCCTTCTACTTCCTCACGTCCCATTCACAAACTGGGGCACCACCTCAGCTGCTCCTTAAGGTAACCATTGACCTTATGGTTGTAGATTCATCACGTCGTACCTCTTCAGGGTGTATGTTTCTGTTGACTATCACTTCTGCCTTGAATCTCTCGTGTTCTTTGGTTTTCAGCACACTGGTCCTCCTGTTTCTCCTTTGAATTCATTAATACTACCTGTTCCCCCCAGGTCCAAGCATCTTCCCCTGTTCCTCTTTTGTCTGCTCTGTATATGAGACTTGGGGTTCTCTTCTCATTCCTTTTGCTCTCCCTGTCTCAGAAAAGAGTATTCCTTTGGCCTCTTATGTAGCCCAAGGCTCTTCAGAATCCACATTTTTCCCCCTCTGCTAGACTCCTTGACCCTAGCTCTCTCATTGATACCTCAAATTCAGTATACCCAAAATTGCTTCCATGCCTTTCTTTATTTCATGATCTAGTGGATCACCCAGGCTAATGATCTTCAGAGCAGTTGGAGGAGGAGGTGCAGGCTTTATGGATCCCATTGATCCATTGACCCATTGATCTAGCACAGCCTAGAGCATGCAGTTCTTTACCTCCAAAATCTTCAGTGGCTCACTAATGAAGTCCAGATGCCCCAGTACAGTGCTTGGCTGTAGGATCCTGCATCGCTGTCCCAAGTGTATTTTCTCTGTCGCCTGCTACAGGCTCAGGCCCTCTGTGTCCCTTACGCTCCAGCCACAGCACGGTACCTCCCTTCCCTGAGCCTTTCTTGAAACTGCTCATTGTGCTGCAGCCTTCCCTTTTGAATTCTCTGTTTTCTCCTTCAAGTCCCAGCTCAAATTTCCATCTCTTGTGAGAGCCCTTCTTCATTTTCTCCATTTGGGAGAAATGAAGCTTTTCCTCTGAGCTCCTGTGGTGTGTTAATTACATCTCATTTACTTAGCACATCTAGATGCATTATCGTCTGAGTCCCTTACCAGTGTGCAGCTTAGCAGCGTGCAACTCAAGCAGACAAAGAAATGACTGACTAAATGAACAAACGAATCCACTCTTGGGGATTTTACTCCCCTTCAGAGTTCTTAAGTGCTGGAGGGACTCCTTAAAGTACTCATAAGTTTCCACAATTGAACCTCTTACACCCCTGAGGTTGTTGAAGCCCGTTCACATTGAGATCTTTCTGTTCATCCCCATGAGTTACCTCCTTACCATTCTTCCTGGTGAGGCATGATGTCAACCTTTGAGGAAGTCTGTGCAGCCTGACTGATATGACAGAGGCAGTCTACCAGGGTGGTTGAGGTGCTGGTCTTGAGGCCACCTGCCTGGGTTTTAGTCCCAGGTCTGCCCCTGTTTTCTGGTGACTGACGGGCACCTCGGGCAAGCTGTATGTTTGCTTTGTGCTTCAGTTTTCTTATTATTTTTAACAGGGAGCCTAATAGTATCTGTCTCATATGGTTGTAGTAAAAATTACAAAGATGATAACCTTGTAAAGTGCCTAGCACGGTGCCTGGCATGTAGCAGGCATTCAGTAAATCAGTGTAAGCTGCTGGCTGAGGCCCTGGGAGGTTCTTGCTAGCTTCTAGGTCAGGGCTTATTAGCCTGCAGCACCTGGGCTGGTTACAACCTACACATGAATGTGTTGTTTTATGGGGTCAGGGAGTGTGGGGGTGGCTACGGATGTTTTAAAAATAACAGGAAATATAGCAAAGGAGATTGAGGTTATGATTTCTCTTAAGAACATTAGAAGGTCTGAGATTGTAAATATGGTGCTTAAGAATATGGGCTGAAAAGCCAGAGTTTGAATTAGGGCCCCACCCTTGCTACTTGCAAGCTATGTGACCCAGTGTAAGTTACTTAACCCTTTTGTTTCTCAACTTCTTAATCTCTAAAATGGAGATAATAATAGCACTCCATAGGCTACCTGAGAAGGAAGGAGATACGTATTTAAAGTTCTTTGTATACCTGCCTAGTACACTGCAAATAGTAATGTGTGATGCTTTTGTTATTGCTTCTAAATACAAATCTAGCAATCTGTGTTTTCATAATCCCTCCATCTGATTCTGGTACCCACTAAAATTTGCAAATAGTATTCATATTATGTATATTTGATTTCCATGTAAAATTTATAATGTTGAGGTGTGTTTCTGGGCACTTCAAATGATTCGTAAGTTCTTCATCTTCCTTAGTAGGGCTACTGTCTTCTAAACATGTGTTTTCTTAAATATTAGACATTATTTGATTTGGGCTTTTCTGTTCTGGATGTTCTGTGAAGATCTATGCGAACTTTGATATATTAACTTGCTAGAGGAATATGGTTTACCTGCAGTAATGTTTAGACATTTTTAGAAAGAAGACTTTAGAAAGTTATGAAAGGAATGTCTTTTAAATGGATATGGGCCATAAGATATAATGGAATCAATAAGATTGAATGATTTTTTTTTTTAATGGGTTATGATGCAGTGACTTTACCTGCCTTCCAACTTCCACAAGTTGAGAATTCATGCTGCTTCTCGGCATCATACTCCTTACTTTACAGTAATTTTCCATGGCTTCTCAAGAATTCTTCTGTGTGTGGCAGTTACACTCCATTCACCCACCTGCCTTTGCCTGGAGGTTATTGGAAGACCTTATCCTGTTTATCCAGTAAAAATAAATGCATTTTACTTTTTACAAAAGCTCACATACTATATCAAAGCTACCATTTTTTCCCCTTTCTATTCTTTTCTGTATATCTTTTATGCCTATATTATAGCATCCCATTCTTTATTTTAGCATTTAGTATTTCTGATTGGTAGTTTAGGAAGTTCTTCATTTTGTGAATGTGATTTTTAAGATATCTCTATTATGCCTCTTTTCCAAGTTTATATTATTTCATTCTATAGATCAGACACTTTGCCTATGTTATTATTATAATGGACTGAAGTATTTGTATTTATGGATTTGCTCTTGGAATTTTATCTTAAAAGATCTTTCTAAAAAATTGTATATATTAGCTGTACCCACATTCAGTGAAGATTGAAAATGTCATCAGAGGTGAAATACGTAAGTTACACCACCAAATATAGCTTGATAATAACACGTGTGGCTTAGATGCAATTACTTATAAATACAATGTTATAGACTACTTGTGATTGTGTGATGCACTCAGTGGAGGTAATGTGGATTTAGTGACCTTCCTAATAGTACTGATGATTTAATTCCCTTATTTGAGAGAATGAAAATCAGACATCAAGAGTACTTTCTAAAGGAGAGTTTTGGTGATTGTTATATGCTACAGTTACAAATTTTGCTTAACCAATACTGACAGTGCATAGCTAAAGCATTATGTCAGTAGCTTTAAAACAGAAATGTTAATAGACGGTAGCCCCTGAGCTACATATGTACTGTTTAATGGTCCTGTTTTTTCCATGACCATTCACTAGGGAATCCAGGAACATCACCAATCATCAAGCCCCTACATGCACATAATAGGAGAACAACTGAAAAGAGCTTGTACTTTCTTTACAAGAAATTTATATCATCTTTTGATAATAACATCAATGAGAATGCTTCTCCAGCACAAAATAATAAAACTCATTTGGATTATTTTATCAAGCATTTATTGATTGCACAATGAGATAGTCTCTGCCCTCAAAAATATACATAGGTTATTAAAAGAGTAGATACAAATGTAAGCAAGTAATTACAATGCAGTGTGATAAGTTCCATAACTGAGGTGTGGCAACATACAGATGAAGGAGTTGATTGGGTTTGAGGCGGTGGTGGGAAGTTGGCCAGGTAAGATTTCATAGAGTAAGTGACGGCAGTGTAGGGTTTCACAGAGGGATAAGAGTTTTTCTAGGTGAGTCAGTGGGGAATGTACATGTTCAGTGGCACAGGGGCAAAAAGGGATGTGGCATTATCTGAAAGAAATTTATACGAGAGTGTAAAGTTCAAGGGATGGAAAAGCAATTAGGAGATGTGGCCAGAAAGGTAAGCAAGTCCTAGGGCCTTTGGGGTCACAAGAGGAGGTCACAGAAGGAAGCCTGGGCTTCACTTTATGTTGGTCATGTTGTAGCTGGTGGTACATTTACAGAGTATGACTCTTCCTTTGTGTATTTTCTCTAGAAGATGTAAATTATCACCCACAATTCCAGAAAACCACTTTTTACTTTTTTGAACCACAAAAGGATCCAAGAAAAAATAAGGAGGTAAATAAGTACCAGTGGGTCACCATCCTTTGAAAATCTCCCAAAATGGTTATTACTGATTTCAGGTCAGCAATTATACCTATATATGTACCAAGAATAGCAATTCTGCCTAAAACATCTATAGACCATGGTCTGTGGGGCGTATTGTGAAAGATATCCAGAAAACATGACATGTCTGTCTTTCAAGAATCCTAGCCTTCTTTGGGGGCTACTGTCAAGAATGAAGCTAACTAGTAAAGGGAAATCTGTATTGAGGACCCTAACACACACCCAAATAGTAGACATAATTATTTTTAATGGTAGGTGGGACAAGGGAATAGAGGTTGTGGCTTGGCAAGGCTTTGCTCAGTAGGTGGCGTATTCAACCACCATTACAGTATTTGTTGGACAGAGAGACAATTCCAGAGAAGAATAACACAGCATTCCTTCTCTTGAATTGTACACACTTAGGGTGTAAGCAAAGTGGCTTAATAATGGTGCTTGTGCCTCCTATGGTATCTTGTTGTAATGTGGAAGAGGCTGTTTATAATTGCAAAGAGAAAAGCCTTCATCCAGGATTTCACAGGTCTTTCTGAACCACTTTGGATCCACATCTAGCATCCCTTTCAACCCCTGGCTCTAAACTTTCAACAACGGATTTTGGAGGTCGGGATTGTTTGTTTGTTTAAGATCAGCAAGTATCCACATTTGTGGAACACAAAAACTGTAGTATTGTTTGAATTATGTGCATAAAAGAATGTAAGAAGGTGTTGGGAGGGAAGGATTTTAGAGATATGCATTTCTCTTTAATCCTTTCCAAAATTTAAGTGAATACTCTTGAAAAGATGACCTCTAGTGGCCATTTGCTTCCTGTTGCATTCTTTTTTTTTTTTTCCTTCTGAGACAGAGTCTCCCTCTGTCGCCCTGGGTAGTAGAGTGCAGTGGCTTCATCATAGCTCGCTGCAACCTCAAACTCCCGGGCTCAAGTGATCCTCCTGCCTCAGCCTTCCATGTAGCTGGGACTTACAGGCATGGGCCATGACACCTGGCTGATTTTTCTATTTTTAGTAGAGAGCTCTTGCTCAAGCTGGTCTTGAAATCCTGAGCTCAAGCAATCTTCCCACATCAACCTCCCAGAGTGTTAGTATTACAGGCTTGAGCCACCACACCCAGCTTCATTCTCTTAATGATAGTTCATTCTGCTTGTGAATAGATTGATATAGAGTTAAAATTTATATAATCTTTTCTGTACACCAGGATAATAAAATGTAAGGTGGCATTTGTTCCAATTCTTTTTTTATTGCTTAAATTTTCTTTCCAAATAAATTATCTTTTGAAGTCTCATCAATAAATAGAAGTTAACCATATGGAACATTGTCAGCCTAGGGTTATATTGTCTGTTTGACTGCTATGATTTTCATGGCCTGATGCTGTGGTCTTTTTCCCTCTCATGCATGGTAGCCTTTCTGTGAATTTTTTACATAAGAATATATATATTAAGGGATCCATACAAATGTTAGTTGCTGCCAAAAAGAGAGTTGTTTCTTTAGCAATAAACAGTTGATTTTGCAGTCTACAGTCAGTCTTACTGTTGGTTTGACTCTGAGTATATGGAACTCTGGCAAAATGAAATGGAGCAAAACATACAAAGAAGACAGCCACAACGACAAATACCTTGCCTTTTAGCTTTTTGTTGTTTTTGCTGTCCTTACTTTTGCACTTTCTGTATGAATTGTATACTTTTTTTGCAATCACCACATAAAACAGAAGCATTAGGGCAAAAACAGCCCAGAAAATAAACTGGCATATATTGTTTACTATTTGATGCCATTTCAGCCCAAGAGGACCCTTTAAGGAGGCACACTTCCTCACCGATGATGGTGTTGCTTCTTTGTTGCTCAAGATCATATTTGGCAGGGAGATGAGGAACAGAATGGACCAGATGAGGATTGAGACCCTTTTTGCAAAGACAGGTTTTTTTATGAAGGAATTTTCAAAAGGTCTGATGATCTTGAGGAATCTGTCAAAGGCTATGAGGCCTAGCAGCAAGATGCCAACATACATGGTCTCGTAAAAGATCACTGAGGAGACGCGGCACACGAAAGCTCTGAGTTGCCAGGGTCCGAGGCGTGAGTCGGAGAGGATTTTGAAAGGAAGCGTGAGTGTCATTATCAAGTCAGCCACCAAAGTGTTTTTGAGGTAGACGATGAAGGTGGAGGAGCTGGGGATGTGAACAAACACCCACAGGGCCACAGTATTCAGCAGGATGCCGGTGAAGAAAACCACCACGTAGAGGGCTGGGAACACCAGCTGCACTATCCGCGTGTCTCTCGGACACCACTCAGACCCGTTGAAGCCCTGTATCACCGTGGTGTTCATGGTTTCCAGTCAGCTATTATAAATAAACATGTACACAGACAGAGGAAAGCAAAAAGTCCTTCATGATTTGCAAGTGCTATTTTTAAAAAGCAGACATTAGATTTATAGCATATTAACATCCTGCATTTTTTAAAATACATTCTATTTGATAGATCTTTTGAGAAGGCCAATGTGGTTTCTAGCTAGAATTTTTAAAGCACATAATACAATACATTTTTGGTACTTTTAACAGTACCGTTACTTTCACACCCTTGTGAAATCCAAATAACGGGATCTGTCTCATTCACAAGTGCTACTTTTAACACAGCAGTAAAACAAAGCCCCATTTAGGAGATAGTGATACATTATTTATTATTAATACATCAGATTGCTGTAAATTATGTAATTTCTTGTGCTCATAACCTATGGTTTGTAATTAACTTTAAAGCATTTTTTTCCTTAAGCGCACTCCACCTTTTATAAGCAAGCACACTTATAATAAAAGTTGAAATTCACCTGTTTTTAGAGGGTACTCGGTCTGTGTCTCCAGATGGTGGCGGTTAATTGAGTCCACGAAAGAGCATGTGAAGCAAGTGTCGTTCTGCTTTCTTATACCGGGTTTCCTTCCTCATTTTCACTTGTGTAATGTGACCCATTAGAACATCTTCATATTCAAACCTTTGGGGGATTTGCAATATGCTCTTTGATTTCAAACCTACGTGCTGTTAATCTACTAGGACTTAAACAAATGAGCTTATTTGCAGTTATCTTTATATTTCCTCACTATAACTTTCCTGAAGTTTATCTTCTCAATCTGTATGTTCAGTGAACTTTTTGAGTGCCTCTTGTATAAAAATTTGAAGAAAATAGTCCCAAATTACAATCAAGGGGGAGAATAAGGCTTGATTGTAAAATCAGACAGAGTCACCTTCTGACCTTGTTGACCAGATTTTCCAGTAATTTGTGTTCAGGAGGATGGCCTGTTTGTATCTGTAGGCATTGTCTTAGTCTTTTGGTTTTGGGATCTCTGAGAGTTAACATGACATATTTTCTAAGAGGTAAGGGCCATTAGACCCAGATTTTGGGGGTTAGAATCCTAGATCCACAAATTACTTGGTACTAGATTAAAGACAAATGATTTAACAGCTCTGTGTGTGTTTCCTCACCTGTGTAATGGGTTTGAAAATGGTACCTTTCTAAGAGTGTTGTTAAGAGAAGTAATTGTTTGCCTAGAATAATGCTTGACATGTAGGAAGCTCTAAAAAATGTTAGCCACTCAGTGATAAGGGAGTGAATTACAGATTTGAATAGAGATGTTATACTGTTTCACTTATTAGAAAGATTCTGGAAATCTCTTCTGCGTTCATTGTTGCACTCGAAGTGCAGAAGACTTCTGGGATTTCATCAATCAGCCGTGGACCAAAGTCTATAAAATTTTTCCTTTAAATCTCTTTGAGTTTTACAAAAGTGTACTTGCTACTTTCATGTGGAAAAAGTTGTTCATGACAGAAAGGCTTCCTTGGCTACATAGGTAAAGGAAAAGAGGAAATTAAGAGATCTTATGGGGGATGCGGAGTTCTCCACATTGAGTTTCATTTCGTATTTCTTGCCACAAGTTTTACCATAGAGTCGGACTAGACTGTGGGGTGGGTTGATCAGAAATTTTTGGGTGACTTGACATCAGATTCTAGGAATAAAAATTTTCTGTCCCCCTGGATGTTTTAAAATATGAAGTAATACAATGCCTGATAATTTTGGCTGGCACTACCCAATGGTGGCACAGTTTGAAAGATTTCATTTTGACTCAAATAAATTGATCCTCAGGAGGACAGATTCAAGATTTCATTGATATTATGTAGCATAATTTAAACATGTATCTTTTTGTCTGGTTCAACAGAGGGGGGAAAAGAAACTTTTAAAATTTTTATTTTATAAGTAGTGAAATTTAACCTCTAAATTTAATTGTAAATTTCCCTACCTCCCCAAATCGATTATCTATAGGAAGATTTTGGAATAGTTTCATTTTAAATAAGGGAAATTCTGCATGGTATGGTTTCATAATGTGAAAACTGGAAACCACATTTCAGTCAAATTTCAAAATGTCAAATTGTGGGAAACTTTCCAAAGAGGAACTGATGTACGGTGCCCATTTGTAGAGTTATGGAAGCGTGTTCTCGTAATGTGGTAGGTGTCAAAGTGTTTGACTATATTAAATATCCAATAGATCGCTTGTTTCTGTATGTTCCTGCCTGTTAGGTATTGGCTGATTTTTCCCTTAGTTCACAGCAGTGCCAATGCCTGCCGGAGGAGGTGGTTTGCACTTGAGGGCACAACGGAGGAGCTGCTCAGCACAGTGGGTAGGAGCACTGTCTTGGGAGCCAGAGTGTCTGAACTCACTTCTTGTTTCCAACTCTTAATTTTTTTGTGACCTTGAGTGGGCTATTTATGCTTGCTATGAAATAGTTGCCTTCTCTTTCCAGCGAAAATAAATAATAATATCTGTTTTATAGGGTTATTCAGAGAATAAAATAAGTGAACATTCACCAAGTGCTTAGAATGCCTGTCATGTAGTAGGTATTATATAATGTAGGTTTCTTGTTAAATGAAATTAAATTAAAGGAATATTGGAATATTGTGCACACCTGCGGGGATATCAAACAAAAGGAGGCAAGACTCAAAGAAGATACAATGAAAGGTCCCCGAAATTAGGAGCCTACCAAGTGAGAGTAAACTAAACATTTAAAATCCTGTCGGGCTCCAAGGAAATGTAGTTAAAATCAGTAAGGTCACACTAGGTATACTTTTTTAGGTGATCATATTATCTTATTCAGTCTTTACAGCAGTCCTCAGAGATCAGTTCCATTTTAGAGTTAAGAAAATTTTAAATGCAGAAGTTAAACAGTTTTACCAAAGTCATGCAACCCAAGCCCGCTGCAAACCCATGCAGTCGGTTCCAGAGCCCGTACTTGGAACCTGCCTCACTCTTCTGCCTCCCAGAAGCCGTAGATAGGATGAATACGGAATTGTTTACCACAATTTGGGGTTCTTGGGCTGGAAGGATTGAGCTCTGATGCATGAGAAGGAACAATCAACTACAAAGTTTAATGGACTTGTGAGACTTCTGCTACAAGTGAGGTTTGATTTTGAAAACTTAAGTTGGTTCAAAGCGGTAGGGTCGAGAGGGAATCTTAAGGCTGGGCACGGTGGTTCATGCTTGTAATCGTAGTACTTTGGGAGGCCAAGCCATGAGGATTGCTTGAGTTCAAGACCAGCCTGAGGAATAAATAAGTTAACACTTAAATGCTAAAAAAAAAAAAAAAAAGAGAGAGAGAGACCAGCCTGAGCAAGAGTGAGACCCTGTCTCCACTGAAAGTAGGGTGTGGTGGCATATGCTTGTAATCCCAGCTACTTGGGAGACTGAGGAAGGAGGATCCCTTGAGCCCAGGAGGTAGAAGTTGAAGTGAGCTATGATGAATCCAGTGCACTCTAACCCAGGTGACAGAGACCCTGTCTCAGAAAAACAAAAAAAATTCACATGTACATCTAATTCTGTATGCTGACTTGCTAAAAGCTATCTCAAATCTTTTGCTGCTCCTTAGAGTCTGTCTTAATGTCAGTGTTATTGGACTATTTCATAATGTGGTTTATTCAAAGAAAACAGTGTTTTTGAGGGCCCATGTTATTTAGCATTGTTTCAGAGTCAGTACATACTATTACTTTCTTTTTTTCCTGACTTCTGAACCAATTGAAAAATTATACACAGAATTCAGGGATTGCTTCAACCCAGGAATTTGAAGTTACAGTGAGTTGCCCGGGCTAGAGTGAGACTTTGTCTCAAAAAAAATAAAGAAAGAAAAGAAAAGAAAAGATTAAATAAAAGAGGGGGGAATCAAAGAAGGTACAATGAAAGGTCACTGAAATTTACCTGACAAATGGGAATAAATTATTGTTTTTATTGTAGTTTCTTTGGGATTTCTCAGTTGGATCAAAGTTAACAGTCCAAGCGTTCTTGTTGATGTGATTAACCAGTACCATATCTATAATATCTGAAAAGATGGGGAAGTTTTTGCTTTCATTTGGGATGAAAGTTGAAGTGGTAACCCTTACTTCTATATTCATAGAAAAGATTTTACTTCCTGTCAAAGTATACCATGGTACTTTCTCAGATTATGTGAAATTGTTTTAAAATTCCGTAATAGATTAATCCAAAGTGGTAATGATAAGCTGAAATAAGTTATGCAATTTGTCAATAAATGCAGCAGTCTATTTTTAAAATAAAATCAATATTAGAAAATCTCTGCATGTAAACAGGCAGTAATTTCACTGTTATCTGAAACATTTAATATTTAGTTTCAAACTTTTTATTACAAAAGAAAATCATGTATTTAAAAATTAAAACACATATATAGCATAAATTGAAAATTAATCCCCCTTATATTTAAACACCAGTGTATATGTGTACAAATATATATAAATATATTTACATTTATTTGCATATTGGATCTTTGTTTCATTCCCTAGTACATGTAGATTGACCTAACTTTCCAAAATTGGTTACACTATGTAAATTTACTACAGTTTACTTGTTTCTGATGGGCATTTAGTTTGTTTACAACTTTTCTTTATTAAAAACAATTCTGGCCGGGCAAGCACAGTGGCTCATGCCTATAATCCTAGCACCCTGGGAGGCTGAGGTGGGATGATCACTTGAGCTCAGGAGTTCAAGACCAGCCTGAGCAAGAGCGAGACCCTGTCTCTACTAAAAATAGAAAGAAAAGAAAAATTAGGCAGCCAACTTAAAAATAGAGAAAATTAGCTGGGTGTGGTGGCACATGCCTGCAGTTCCAGCTACTCAGCAGGCTGAGGCAGGAGAATCGCTTGAGCCCAGGAGTTTGAGGTTGCTGTGAGCTAGGCTGACGCCACGGCACTCTAGCCCGGGCAGAGTGAGACTCTGTCTCAAAAGAAAAAAAAAAATAGCAGATACTGTAGAGCTGTGGTCCCCAACCCCCGTTAGGAAGTGGGCCGCACAGCACCAGGTGAGCTGTGGGTCAGCAATGGAAGCTTCATCTGTATTTACAGATGCTCCCCATTGCTCCCCATTCCCCCCTTCCCAAGTCTGTGGAAAAATTGTCTTCCATGAAACCAGTCCCTGGTGCCAAAAAGGTGGGGGACTGCTGCTGTAGAACACATATGTATCAATATATTTTTGAATATTTGTTCTGGCATATTTGTAGGAAGTTTCCTAGAAGTAGGATTGCTGGATCAAAAGTTATGTGTCAAAATAGTGGGTGATATTTTCAAATAGTTTTCTAGAGAGACTATACCAATTTGTAGTCTCATCAATAGTGGGGTTCTCCAACACTATCATTAAAAATCTTTTCAATCAATTTGAAACTTACAGGGTGAAAAGCTGTGCTATATAAATATTAAATTATTTGCTTATTAATGATGGCATATATCTTTTCATATTTTTTGACTATTTTTATTGCTCTTGGAAATTGACTTTTCATGCTCTTTCCTCATTTTTAAAAATCAGTCTATTTCTCAGTTGCTATTGATCAGCAAGTGTATTTCTAAATTTTAATTCCCAGTGGCAGCATTGCAATCCCACCTTGGACTTTGCCAACCAATGATGATCGGCCACAGCTACAAGCATACAATCTGTGATGATTGAGTCAGTGCAAAGCTACTGAAACACCTAGATGCATGAAGAAAGGGTTCTTTTTCTGCAAAGAGTTTTTCTTCGTGTTTTTAAAGTACTGATCCAGGGGTAGGCAGTCTTCCAGTTAGAAAATTCTTATGTTTTTGGGCCATGCAGGTGCCACCACAGCAACTCAGCTCTGTTGTTGTAGCACAAAAGCAGCCATAGATAAAAACCGAATGGGCATAATTTGTTCCAATAAAACCTTCTTTATGGATGCTGATGTTTGAATTTCATATAAATGTCACATGACATGAAATTTTATTCTTTTGATTTTTTTCTCACAAACATTTGAAAAAGGGCATGTGCCATATTTTGATAGAAGAATGTAATGTTTAATGATTAAATCAGAGTAATCTGAATATCCCTCATCTCAAACATCATTTGCTTGTGTTAGAAACATTCCAATTCTGCTTTTTTAGTTATTTTGAAATATGCAATAAATTATTAACTGTCATCACATTGTTGCGCTACTGAATACTGGATCTTATTCCCTGTATCTAATAGTTTTTTTTGCACCCATTAACCATTGCCTCTTTATCATCTCCTCCCCACTACCCTTCCCAGCCTCTGGTAGCTGGTATCATTCTACTCTCATAAATATGTACAACTACTATGTACCTGTAACAATTTAACATAAAAAAAATTTAAAATGCGTTCCTAGATTACAAACTGCACGAAAACAGGCAAGGAGTTGTGATTTGGCCTGTGGGCTGCAGTTTGCCAGTACTTGCTTTAGACTTTTTCTGTAAGACACCGCTGTGAGAAACTGCCAGTAAGCTGCCTCCTTAGGACTTGTGTGCCACTAAGGCCATGGACAAGACTTTATTTTGTTGTCAAATCTTCTGAACTTTTCACTTCTCTCCCTGAGTCTGCAGAATTTGGCTTCACTTAAAAAAAAAAGGTAGTGTGAAATATGGTGTTATTATGTATATTAAAATGGCTAAAGCTGGAGATAGTGACATTTTCTATGTACAATGAGTACTCCGTAAACATTGACTTCTAAGACTGTCTTGAATGGATTCAATTTGATGTTTGTTGTAAGAGGATATGATATCTAATGTCTTTGAATAAAAAAATTCCAGCAAAGTATGATTTACAGGTTAATGTAAAATTTTCCTGTTATATATACATACTTATAAAATACAGGTAACTCCAAATACTTTGCAGTTATTTTTGCAAAAATATCATATCATTAGCATTTTTGGTTTTTTTCTCTCTCTTGTGGAAATTGCCATCTCAGTGAATTACAGGGTGCCCCAGAAGTCTACATACATAGGGAAAATGGGAAATTGTACACCCTGTAGTATAATCCAAAGAGAAAGATTGTTCAGGTAGTCTTTGTCTACCCTGCTGTCCCCCAGAATCTGACCTCTGTGACATCATGTTGTGATTAATTTCAGTCTATGTTCTACTCCTGATTTGATGTGAGAAAGGGTGGATCTGCCCTTTATTTTTGTCATATGCAAAATAAGAAGGTTGGATTAGTTGATCTCTAGATTCTCTTCCAGCTCAAATATCCTAGTATTCTTATAGCATGTGTAAATTTATGCTTATGATATTAGAGTGAACTGTATTAGTCTACAGAGCAGAAATGGCTCCTGCTGTTTGTTCCAGCAATATATAGATTGTGCATCTTTTTGATGCACATCTATGTATCTTCACTGACTTCATATCTTCACTATGTATCTTCAGTGTTTGCTTGTAGCAGTGCTAGAGAAGGAAATGTGGCCACTTGAGAATACATACCATTTGGGAGTTAAATGAGTTCAGCTTTGTACTGAAATTTAATTCAGCAGAAGTTGTAAGAGGATTTGGATAAAACTGATTATTATTGAAGTTCAGTGAACTTCTTTATACTACAACCCATACTTTTTATTTCTTCTGGCATTGTTTTAATATTTAGATATTGGTATCTATGCCTTCTTCTGTTTGAGAATCACCTCTGAGGATCATGAATAATTGAGATAAGTGATGTGAACTTTCACATGTTATATATTTTCTTTATATTAAAAATATCAAGTAATGGCTTGTGTGGAATCATACTACATGTTATAATGTATATAACATATATGTTATAGGATTTATAATGTCAGCATATTTTATCATTTGCATGTTATCTTCAAAAGAGTCTGCACAATATCATGTAATAAAAGTGTTGGCAGTGATTATTTGTTAAATGGGTTTATAGTTATATATGAGGAGGTGAGTCATGGTATCTAGTATCATTGAACAAAGAAACTACAACAAAGTGTGATTTAGAGTTTAATGTAATTTTTTTTATATTATAATACAAACAGGTAATTCCAAATAGTTAAATCACTTTCCTCTTAGTAGTTAGGTTATGCAACTTTGTAATGATATTTAATTTTTCTCACTAAGGGAAAATATTCATTAACCCAAGTAGCAAGTATTTTCTAGAAGCTAATTAATAAGGAGTCAATGATGGTATTATATCCATTGAAGTTCTCAAAATATTAGTTAAGCCAGTTTCTCTAGTGTTAAGGAAATACTTTTTTTTTAGTATTAGAATGTCATAAAAGTAACTTTCCTTTAATGACTTTGTTTGATATTACTGCTCTTTATTGAAAAGATATTCTTTAAATCTCTATCTTCTTAATGAACATTTTTATAAAATTCAGTCTGATCAAATAACGTTTCAATTAGTTTAAATCCCTTAGGTTTCTGTGAATAATTAAGAGTTAGTATTTATTATTTGTGTATGCCACTGAATTTTTGTAAGTAGTATCACTAGGATATGTATACAAGGAGATATAGCCACACACATATATATCTTAAGTACCACTTTTGGTAAGTAGATTATATCAGGTTGATCATTTGTCCTTAGTTGATTATCAAAAGTAAAATTGTGATCAATGATGTATCTTACAGTAGATATTATCATATGATTACCCATTTTGACAAAACTACACATCATGAATTCTGTGTAGGTTTGCATGCAGCATGGCAGTTGGATGCAGTTTGTTTTGCTGCTACATAGCTACTGGTTAGGTTATTTTTCTACATTTAAAGACAACTTTTAATACTGGAAAAGTACATAAAAATTTTTTGTAGTCTTCTATTTTTTTTTTTTTTTTTGAGACAGAGTCTCACTCTGTTGCCCGGGCTATAGTGAGTGCCATGGCGTCAGCTTAGATCACAGCAACCTCAAACTCCTGGGGTCAAGCGATCCTTCTGCCTCAGCCTCCCAAGTAGCTGGGACTACAGGCATGCGCCACCATGCCTGGCTAATTTTTTACATATATTTTTAGTTGTCCAATTAATTTCTTTCCATTTATAGTAGAGACGGGGTCTTGCTCTTACTCAGGCTGGTCTTGAACTCCTGACCTTGAGCTATCCACCTGCCTCTGCCTCCCAGAGTGCTAGGATTACAGGCGTGAGCCACCGCGCCTGGCTGAAATTACTTCATTTCTAATAAATAAAATTGCGTTACACAGAGGGGACAGGGAAGTATGAGCAGAATTCAGGAGCCCCTGAGATACCTACTATGGTCAGCAGCCTCTGAGATCTCCCAGAGGTCTCCTCCTGGTTTTCATGGCTTTGTGTAATCTTCTCCCCTTGGGTAATTTTTGTTACTAATGGGATATGGCAACATTGAGGGGCCGTCACTTCTGTGACCAGGATACAGAAGACTGTGACTTCCGTCTTGCTAGAATTCTGTTGCCTTCCTGGTCTGTGCATTTGATGAATGAGCTGCCTTCTTGGGGAGACTCATGTGGCAGGTGACTCAGTGAGTGAGCCTGGCAGCGGGGCTTCCCCTGAGGTCACTGCAGGCTATGGGAGACCCTCAACAAGAACCACCCAGCAGAGTTGGGCCGGGCTCCTGACCCACAGGAACTGTGATCAGAACCGTCATTCTAAGCCACCACGTTGTGTAGGATTTGTCAGGCAGCAACAGATAACCAGTACACGTGCTCTGAATATTCTGTTTGTCAAACTTTTTGACTGCGCAGTTTCCCCCGTTGTAACTTAGGACATAGTAGCATTCTTCCCATTACCTTTTAAAGTGCTTTAGAAGAAACATATTTGTATTCATAAATATCTCAGCAGAATACCATAGATTATACTTTGTTGTCAAATAGCAAATGCTAGCAAGTCCGCCCTCTCTCTATGCCCCAAAGAAAACTTTCCCGTTGAAAAATCAGTCATTGACAACAGTAAGAAGTAAACTCTGCCATCATAAAAATTAGCAGAAGAGTTTTTAATCCAGGAGTAGCCAGCTGAGAATATGCATAACATAGTTCATCTTTGACAGTTTTCTATAGTCATTAAACTCGTTACCATCCTGTTATGTGTGTGCTTTACCCCAATCAGGGTGTCATCCTCCTGCAAGTGTTGGTGTTGACACTGCTGGAGGATGGCACAGATGATGCTGTGGGGGTGTCCTGTAGAGAGGCGTCACTCTGGCCCTCAGTGGCTGCCTGCAGCAAGCTCGCGGACGGTGCTGCTTTGCCTGGAAGGCCTGTCCCTTCCTCCTGGCCATGTGGCAGGCTGGCTCTCCTGTCAGTGTGGTGCCCTGAAAGTGGGGGTTGGGCTCCTCAGACCAAGGCTGCCCGTTAGGCCCTTGTGTCCCCCCTGCCCTTCCTCCTGTGGCCCCTCAGCCCCTTGCCATCCACACCACAGTTGGGCAGATCAAGGGTCTCCTGAGTCCCATCTGGCTCCAAGATCCAGCATCCTCTGAGCTGTTGGCTTTCGAAAGTGCTGCCATTGGGTGACTTTGGTGTCCTCCCAGGGCTGAGCCTGGCTCTGTGGGGTCCCTTTGGGAGGCCCCGATGCTCAAGGATTCTGGAGGCTACCCCCGTGTCAGCCCCCAGGTGAGGTAAGAAGCCAAGGGGGCCCAGGGAGCGCAGAGCTGGGCAAGAGGTGTGACGTGGTGGCCGCCCAGCCACTCTTTCCTTTTGCGATGGGCCAACTTTGGTGGTGAATTTTAACACTTTATGACAGTGATTCAAAGCCTAGGTCTGGTTTCTTTTTCACATCCATTATTTGCCCAAGTGACAGAGATTTCCTGTCCACACCTCTTTGTGGTGGTGGTGGAGGTAGCAGCAACCCAGCACCAAACGTTGGCACCTCTTGGAGAGTCTAAGAATTATCGTTTACATCCGTGTAGCCTTATTTATCTCTGTGGGTACCAGCATCTCTTTTTTTCCCTGAAAACGCTTGCAGAGTTTCCCTGTGTGAAGGCTTAGAACTAGGTCTGGCACGTGGTCAGCACCCGGTCGTCGTCAGCTGTTATTACCGTCATTTTGCTTCTCCAGTGAGCTGCTCACCCCCTTTGGGCCCCTTGCCACAGGCCTTGGTGGGAACTTCTGTCGAGGGTCTGCCCCGCACTGAGTGTGGGGAAGAAGTCTGCAGGTACTTTGCACCCCACTCCAGTCTGGCCTCTACCCTCACCCTCCTGCACATCGTCTTGCTGAAGGCCCATTGCCAAACTCTGCGGTATTTCTGGGCCTTATGTTGCTGGGCCTGTCTCTGTTGCGCAGAGCTGAACAGGCCCCAAGGAAGACTCTGCCTTCCCTCAATTTTGTTCTGTGCCTATCCTGTCCTGAGCCCCCTGCATTGCCCATCCACTGAACAATGTCATCGCGCTGGACAACTCCCCCGTCTGTCCTACTCAATGCCTGCAAGAGAGTGGTGCTTCTGAAGTGTGGCATTTCAGATTTGAGGAAATACAGTCCACCTCCAGGTTGGATTTGTTTATCCAGCTGTTTACCATTCACATCTGCCTGGGATGGCCCATTTGTCCTCACCCTTGACACATTCCACATGTGCATGTGCGCGCCTCTTCACTCCCACATGCTCCCAGGGGCACCTGCAGCCTGCTCTTGCATCGCTTGTTCCTGCAGGTCATCCCTTCCCCCAGATTGTGCCTCCCTTAAGGAAAAGTTCAGACTTGGTCTCTTTGTCCCTATGTCCAGCATGCAGCCTGGCTTGCAGGAGTGAATGAGTGACTTGTTGGTGAAGGGGAGATGGGTGTGCTTTAGGTACCTGGTATGTCTACACGCTCTTGTCCAAGACCAGGAGCCCGATTCATGACATTCCGGAGCAGGTACGAGACCAGCCTGCTTCTGACCTGGTGTGGCTGGAATCCTTTGGGATCCGCTCACTTGCGCAGCACACAGGTGAGACCTCTGCAGGGTTCGGCAGGGAAGAGCCTTTAAATACCACTTAGTACTAGTCGGCACTTTGCCCAGATCAGAACGTCCTCATGACCTTAGAGTGGTCTGAGTACCCCTGTCTCACCTGGCTTCTGTCACCTCCCTATAGATGGGTCCTTGCCTCTCTGGCTCTGCTGTGCTCAGAAATGAATATCAGTAGCCACTGTGAGAATTGCTCAACGCTTCTGCAGGGAAATGAAGCCATACACTGTATGAGTAATGAAGTGCCACACTGTCTTGGCTCGGAGACAAGAGCTTTGGGGCTGTTACAGGGACACCAGAGCATGTCTTTTAGACAGCAGTTGCCTGTACTTAGCCACACAGTCACACTCCACCTCCCATGGGAGGTGCTGCCACAGCTTGATTCCAAGGTTGTCCCGGGTTGCGAGGTGTTAGCGTCACACATATCCCAACAGCACCCTTGCCGTACCGGGACCTGGACCTCTCTGGGTCTTTCAGGATTAACACAATAATGTTGTGGCATACTGAAGAGTAGTGGTTCGGCTATTTTCAAATTTGTATTTTCTGTTTGGTTGAATGAGTTCTCTTTTTAACTGAGTGTGTCATTAGACTCTAAACAGCTTCTTTTTAAGTCAGCCGGGCACATATGATGGGTGCTAAACGCAACTGGCTCAGAGTGGACTTGGTTAGCTTTGAAAATGTCGTCATCTCTCGTGAGAGGTTCTGCAGCCTCCAGTCACGTTGCCTGGCCCAGGACCTAGGCGGCTTCCCGCGTATGTTATAACCTTGCTGCAGTGTTTTCAGATACACTAAGTGAGGACGGCTGGGGGTCCATGCTCAGGTGGGCATTTGACTCCTGTGGTGTCTGTGTGAACTCAGGGCAGTGGTGGGGACACGAACACCTGGCCTCTGATCATAGGCTTGTGCGTCGAGGTGCTCACGGAAGGCCCTGTCAGTCAGCAGCGGGCATTGCTAAGCTATTTGACAACGAGTAAATCAAAATGCAGCTCGGTGGCATGACTAGGGACGGCTTTAAGCTGTTATCTAGGGCATTTGCCATTGTACCATGGAGCTCAGGCAGGCAACAGCCCACATAGCTTTTGATTCTCATGAGAACTTCAAGTTCTTTGGCCCAGCCGCTATCTGTTCCCAGTTCCTGATAATGGAGGAGGGTTGTGTTCTTATTTTTGATACTAGATCCAACATTCTTAGCTGTGACTTTTCCCCCATTGGTCTCAACAGCCACTTTAAGAAAATAATGTAGAAATGCTATAACCAGTAGCCAAATCCATTCCTGGTGTAGAAGTCATTTGGGCCAGCCTATGGGATACGTAAGTCTGGGAAATTTAAAAATAATGATTCCAGTACTTGTTTTATTTCCTGAATTCTATTTGTCACGTGAACTGGATTTGTTAGAAAAATCTGAACCTTTTTTTTTTTAGACAGTCTCGCTCTGACACCGGGGCCATGCTGTGGCATCAGCCTAGCTCGCTGTCACTGCAAACTCAAAATTCCTGGACTTCAAGTGATCCTCCTGCCTCAGCCTCCCAAGTAGCTAGGACTACAGACATGCACCACCATGCCTGGCTAATTTTTTCTATTTTTAGTTGCCCAACTAATTTTTTTCTATTTTTAGTAGAGATGGGCTCTTGCTCTTGCTCAAGCTGGTCTTGAACTCCTGAGCTCAAGCAATTACACCCTAGCGTTACAGGCGTGAGCCGTGGTGCCTGGCCTGTTTGTTTTTCTTTCACAGTGAAGTCTGAGTCTAGATTTTTATTTTTGGTGGTGAGTGTTCCCTACAATCCTCAGCAAAACACACGTGATGAAAACTGGACTTGGCAGGGTGTGCTTGTTTCCATGCTTTGGGGATGTTGGAGCCCTTCTGTTTTCATGTCTGTGAAGGGAGTTCAAAGATAGGCTCTTGGGTCCTGGGAGCGTTCACCTCTTTTCTCTCTGACCCTGGATGGAGATTCGGGCTGTCCCTGCCAACTGCTCACTGACCGCCGCACTCCTGTCCCATCCCTGGGCACACCATGCTGTCATAGCTGCGGCCCAATGGGCCCTGCAGGAAAGGCTCTGTCCCCCTTCCACCTGGCCAGGGTGGGACCCAAATCCAGGTCTCTCAATTTCAAATAGCCACCTTTTTTTCTGAAGGAGACTCTAGGCTAGAAGCAAGTGCCATTCCTAGTAGGGGCTGGGGGGGTGGGCGGTGAGTGGTTGCAGAATTTCTGGGCTGGGAGGAAAGATGGCTCTGGGATGCAAAGGAGGAGGTAGGCGTGCTCTTGAGACCCTGGGACGGCACGAGGCAGGGCTGCTCCTCCCTTTCCTGCTTGCACACTGGAGACCTGGCTGGCTGTGAAGGGAGGGACAACCCACCTGTCCCTGGAGGACATCAGTCAGCACTGTGCCCTGAGTAGCACTGATCGGGCCCCACCAGCTGTTCTGGGACCCTCATTCATAATGTAAGCTGTTTTAAAAATATAAATCCTACTTTCTTAAGTTGATAGCATTTTCACCATGTTCAGAGTTCAGCAGGTGCAGTAGGGTAGACAGTGAGGTTTTCATCCACTCCTGTCCCACAACCTCCTCCCTCTGTCCCCATCCCCACAGGCAGCTAGTGCCCCAAGTTTCTCCTGCCCCTTGGAGATGTCCCAACTTGCACGCTAGGCAGGTGGCCTTGGGCCTTGTCACTGTCCCCCGAGGTGCGGGGAGCATGCTTGGGGGCCATCTGCTGCAGATAACACACCCGGCCTGGGTCGGAGTGGAAAGCCTGTCCTCGCAGCTCCCACGGAGCTGAGCCATGGGTGGTTCCTGGCTGGTCTTGCTGCAGGTTCACCACTCACGGCGTCTTCACCTGCTTGAGATGCTGCATCTATTACGTACTAACTTTCCACTCCATTTATTGAATGATGAGCTTTTAAAAATATGTACATTCTTAGGCCCCAGGCCCAGAGATTCACTGAAAGCAGATCAGAGCAGCAGCTGCAAACCTAGGATTTGGTTTTTGTGTTGTTAGTGCTGAGGTGGTTTTTTGGAAAGACCTACAGCCCTGCCCTGAAGAGGGGAAGAGTGAGGGTGTGAAGTGGCCTGTGAGACCCTCACCCTGCTCTGTGGAGCCTGGGGCTGTCCCTGCTGTTTCTCTGCCCGCCCCACGCAGTGTTCTGGAAGGCAGAGGGATGGCTCTGGAAGCGTTCTGCAGACCACAGACTACACACCTGCCCTGGCCGCGAGTAGCAGCAAGGGGTGGCGTGGTGCTCCGTCATTTACGTGTCATCACAGCTTGACAGAGCAGATGGTGAATCTGGTGTCTCGGTTAGAATTG
Organism: Lepilemur ruficaudatus; assembly: GCA_963574885.1. NCBI lineage: Eukaryota > Metazoa > Chordata > Mammalia > Primates > Lepilemuridae > Lepilemur > Lepilemur ruficaudatus. The sequence goes on from CAUYRT010103366.1 coordinate 91,124, forward strand.
AATTAGAATGTACGGTCACTTCTGAAAGGGACACTTTGGGAACAAACTGCTCTGGAGCCCTGGGGGGGTGGACCTTTCTGAGGAGCCAGCGCCTGTGGGCTCTGAGTCACACGGCTTTGTTGGAGTGCCCCTTCCTCTGCCTCCTGTTCCTGCGGGGATGTTTTGCTCCCATGTAGTCTTTTTCCCTAGGGAAGGAGAAGTCCAGCCTCCCCTCCTGTTTACTGTTTCCTCCTGGCTCAGGACCTATACTCAAGGGAAAAGAGAACAAAAAGGGTGTCTTTTGTTCCGGTCTCCGTTTGACTCATGAGTTAGAACTGGGTTAAGTGAGATCCTAACTTTTTTCCTGCTTGGTGAAAATCATGAGCAGCGTAGTCTGCAAGAATGAATAAGCAATGTCTGTGGATTTATTTATGGGAAGTCAGGTTTATTCTTGTCCATCTCATGCGGGAGGCTGGGCGTGAAGACGAAAGCTTATGTTCACTTCATAGCTACCCATTTATTTAAAGAACTCCAGACGTTTCCACTCTTCACTGTGTCTTCATGTGAACTGGGATTCCCAGGATATGGTCTGCTGTAACTTGAAGCTCGCCTTTTCTTCTTGTGGGAAAAGCCTACCCTTTAAAAGCCAGAAAGCACTGGAGTTTAAAATGTGTTAAGGGGTGGTCACTTCCCTCCACTCCCTGGATTGTGCGAGGCCCTGACCGTTGGAGGCCAGGTGCTGGTGGGAGCAGGCGTGCCAAGGTGACCAGGCCACAGCCTGGCACTGAGTCACCGGCAGAGCCCGTGCCCTCCAGAGCCCAGGCCCGCAGCCCAGCCCCTCTTAGGAACTTGGCGTGCTATCCCTAAAGCTGACAGCCTTCTTGTGCAACCGACTGATAGCTTAATCCACAGGGCAGCACCTGCAAACACAGTCTTTGGCAAGGATTGAGAAACCCATTCCTATTGTATCCAAGTAAAAATGCATCTCGTCATTCTGCACGTATGTATGTGAGTGTGTAGATGTGCGCTTAAGTGTGTTCTCAAGGCGCTGTGATGTTTAAGCACCCTCCTGGAGTAAGAGCACGTATGATGTGAAGCAGGTTACCTACTGTGTGGTCGACTGACTTTCTTTCTGCAGCGTGTATCTAACTGGGCACCTGTTTACAACTCTCATCCAGCTGTCTGACTTGTGCGATGTTGTTGCAGCTCCCTTGCCCGGGAGGTTGGCACGTTAATAGCGAACTTCTGCAATTCAGACACACTTGACACCTTTCTAGGAATTTCCTTTGTGTGTAGTGAAAAGGGCCGGGTAAACCTATTTTGTTTTGTCTGAAGGCACCCGGTGACCCATGGGGGCGTCTGCAGATAGCGCACTCTTGCTTTGTTTTCCTGTTTTGAAACACCAGACTCAGCAGCTAGCTCCTCACAAAAGGTTTCCTTTCTGGCAGGCAGAATTCCAAAGGGGCGCACCTGCCCCAGATCACTTGGGTCCCACGCACCACTTTGCCACAGCAAGCATCTGTGGTGCTGAACTGGGCCCCACCAAAATCCACAAGTGTGGCAGAGGCAGCCGGCCAGGTCCCCAGTGTTCAGGCAGTTGAGATTTTCTTCGATATGCTCCATGTCTGATAGTTTTTTCTTCGCCGTGCTGACTCAGGGCTGAGAACTGGTATGGAAAAGCCTGGGGAGACTCTTCCTAGGAGGGTACCTGTGTGTGGTTCCCCAGGGCACCCTAACAGTAGCCTGCTCTGCGCCCCATGGTTCCCCAGAAGTGTGCCCAGGTACGGGTATGCACACCCAGCACCAGCACTCACCTGGTATGGGGAGGGTTGTTAATGCCAATGCTCCAGGGCTCCTCGAAGTTAGAAAGTGAGGGCCACGTTCCAGCACCACTTCCCTTGTAGGGGACAGTGGCTGATGCCAGGGCTGCACCTGGAACAGGTCAGTGCCCTCTGCCCGCCAGGGGCTCCACCTCGAGGTGGGCCCTCGAGGACGTGCTCAGTGACATAAGCCAGTCACAGAAGGACAAATGCTGTGTGACCCCCCCCATAGGAGGCCCCTAGAAGAGTCACATTCATAGAAAGCAGAGCAGTGGGTGCCAGGGAGGGGCAGGGGAAAGGGGGCTAGGGTTCAGTGGGCTCAGAGTTTCCGTTTGGGGAGGAGAGACAATCCAGGAGATGGATGGTGGCGACGGGCGCGCAGCGGTATGGGTGTACTTGGTGTGGCTGAGCTGTGTACCTAAAATGATTAAATGGTAAGTTTTATGTTGTGTATGTTTTATCACAATAAAAAACTTGAAAATAAAATTGGGTAGCACTACAGAACTTGGACTATAGATTGGATGTCCTGAGGACTGGAGACTTACAGAGAGCTTGGAGGTGACAGAAGGCCCAGGCTTGGAGACGTCTCATGTAGTGGGAGAGGATTGGCTGGCACCAGCGCCGGCACACTTGTAGGCCTGCCCAGGAGTCCTCATGTGAAAGCTCCCCTGAGCCAGGGACCCAGCTGTGCACCCACAACATGGTGGAATTGGGCTGCAGACGACAGCTGCATGACAAAAGGAGAACCGTGTATTTGGGATGGGCTTGGTCAAAGTCTCCTGGATTTTTTTTTTTTTTATACATTGGTGATCTTTTTTTTTTTTTTTCCTTTTTTATTGGGGGAAAAATACAAAGCATTTACAGTGTAATGTTTACAGTCACAATTTATAGTGAGCTGATCTCCCAAAATATATTACCACTCAAGTTGACCTATCTTGTTACATTCAAAAATCTACTCTGTCAAAGTAGTCCATAGAAAGTCTCCTGGATTTTGACCAAAATAATTGAAGAACTTTTTGTGCCAGGCTGTCTTGTTTGGACTAGGAAGTCTGATTTCCTTGCACTGCAGATCATTGTACTTTTGAAACAATGAAATGTCAACTCTAGTAATTTTCCCCGAGGAGTTATATGCCTGTTACTCTTTTCATCGAATACTCACCGGACACCCACTGCTAGGTGCTGGGCACCATGCCCGGTGCTGGAGATAAATGGGTGGCCCAAAGCCTGTGGTTCACGTGGAGATGTGAACATGTGACCGGAATAGTTACGGTTTGGTGAGGTCGGAGGTGTGCTGAGAGGACATGGGAAGGCTGAGTGTTTGCGCTGGGGATCTTATAGCTCCAGATCAGGGAAGGCCTCGAGTGAGGTTATCCATTCCATTAGCCAGCGGGGAGGGCGCACGATTTGGCTTTGGGGCGAAGGTTGTGCTCTCTGCCTTGGAGGCCCTTATGGTCTAGAGAAGGAAGATTGGGAAGGACAGTTAAAATACAGGTCATCACCTGCTCTTTCTCAAAGGTGAGCGTGGGGTTCGACGAGAACAGGCCAGAGGGATCCCCAACTCAGTGCAGAAAGAAGTCAGGAGAGGCTGTGCCTCTCCGTTGCAAAGGGTAAGAAGGGGTCAGTGAGGCACGGATGGGTCTGGGCACATTCTGGGTGAGGTGTAGAGGAGAGTGTGGCATGTCAGGGAAACGGTGACTAACACAGCAGAAATGCACAAGCCTGGTACAGAGTGGTATGAGAGGCAATCTGTCCTCCGGCAGGCAAGGATCAGGTCACAGGAGGCTTTACATGCCACTCCAAGGAGGTGATTTACCAAGAAACCTGAGCAGTTCTGCCCCTTTTCAACATTGTGTATATGAGCACTGGTAAAGTAACAGTAGTTTATAGTAAGCAATATAACGTATTTTGGTAGTTTCCAAACTTATTAGATCATTGTAACTTAAAAAGTTTCAGAACATGAACCATGAATTGAAAAAGATAGTGAAAATGTTATCAGTTATTCCTATAGAGAATGATTGTTTAGCTTTATAATAAAAGGCACAAATAAGTTAAATGAATATTAACAGAACCTCACAAACATGTGTTGAAGCGATAGGACGTGGCACCAGCAGCTCAGAGCCTGATTGGAGGTTCGTGGTGATGTGTGGGGGCGGGTTAGTGCAGCTCTCCTGGGCTCTCTGGGGAAGGGTGCATTGTTTCTCAAGGTAATTACTCTATAAATGTTGAATATTTCCCTTAAACACATATCAAAAATAAAGTTAGAATCATGGGAAGAAGTGGGGTTTCTTTAAGGGTGACTTTTAGAACAAATGCCATCTTAATTCTGCTCTTAGAAGCCGTCAGTATAGAATGTGTCTACCAGCAAAATATTTCCCCAAACGATGGTAATTTTGTCATTAAAAAATTAACTAAATTATTTAAGGCTTTCATAACATGTACACATGTAATTATGTAAACAGTATGTAGATAGATTTGTCTTGGGGTATAGAATAAGTCTTAAGCCTCCCCCCCTTTTAAGTGAAGAGTGGACATGGATGTGTGGGTTTCTTTTATAGCTTGTAAGCTATTTTGAGAGCATCACAGAAAGGAAACTTAAATGTTAAGTATGCTGTATTGGAAGTAACTGTTGCACGAACCTGGTTTCTGCCAATTTGGGTGTGGGTGTCGTCAGCGCTGGATGGGAGAGAAAGTCCAGGGTGACTTTCTCTGGACGCCGACCTGTGGATTCCATGTGGCTTGGAAAAGGACCAGCGCCTGGACTTTCATTTTGCAGCCGCAAGTCAGAGGTGGTCCCAGGGCTGCAGGCTCTATTTGAGTGTCCAGGCACTGGCTCCGGGGAGGGGTTAAAATGTTTCGCAAATTTTTTTTTTATTTTTAATCCTTTCTAGCACACACATGCTTACAGTTTTTGCTATCGTTTGAGAACTTGACTAATGGGAACTGCTTCCGTGTTTTTGATGTTTTTTTTTTTTTTAACCCAGCAGCAGTTTGTGGGGCGCCTGCCACGCTCTTCCTCTCCTGTGAGCAGGCCCGAGCCCTGGCACCGCCCCCCTCTGCCGAACCTGAGGCTGCTCTGGCTGCCTGTAGCTCTGTTTTCCACTCATCACTGATCAGTTCTTAAAAACGGTCCCTTACAGTCATCAATGGATTCAGAGTGCTATGGTCCCCTGTAGTCTCCAGAACATGAATGTCGTCCTCCTCTTCACCCTTGTCCTTGCCCGATTGTGACAGCCAGGCACCATTTAGCTGCGCCAGGCTGGAAATGCAGTCTGTGTGGACACACCCGCTGTGTTCTGGGTTTGAAGTGCTTCTCACTGTAACCTGAGGCTCGTGCTTTTATAAATGGGGCCTCGTACGCATCTCACGCATCTAAATTATCTCACCTACTTGCAGGAGGGGAGGCATTTCAGCAGAGATGGTGCCATTTGCTGTTGGTTCTAAGCAGTGCTGCTGTGGGTCAAGACGTTGCATGGGTGACGACCTTGAACAAGCCTTGGACAAGCCCAGCTGTGGCTTCTGTGGGTCCTTTGAGCAGAGAGCTGAGTGTGTTGGGCACCTGCATCCCCAACTACACTGGGAGATGAGGCAACAGCTACAAGCTTGGAGCTGAAGAGTCAGTTTGCTTTTGCAAAGTGCCCGTTGAGAAGCTGTCAGGTAGCAGGCACTGGGACTCCAGACACATGCCTGCCTCAGGGGAGGGCCCAGCCAGTGTCTCTGTCACCAAGGAGGACAGCCACTCCAGGCCAGGGAGCAAAAGCCCACAGGGATGTGTTCCAGGGAAGTTGCATCAGGCCTGAGCCTGAGCCCGAGCCTGGGGAGGCGAGCTGGGCCTGCACCAGAGCGAGACCTATCTGAAGCTTCTTGTCCTCGGGTCTGGGTCCTAGAAAGGTTGTCTGTGGCGTGGAAGAGAATATTCCAGGGCAGCTCTCTGTCTGCATAAGGCCCAAGTCACACTCCCTGCCCAGCTCTGGACCCTCTTCTGGTGGACGGAAGGTGCTACTGGGGAAGCTGGGCCCCCTGATGCCCCATTTGGGTGGAGAGACACTAAAAGTAGCGACACAAAAATGAGACATAGAAGTGAGTGGAGACTAGGGCTCGAAGACCAGGCTGCAGGCAGGGAAGCAGCATGAGGCCCGTTTTCCACACCGGCCTGCAGAGCCCGTCCAGCCACCCTCAGTCCTCTGCTGGTGGCTCAGTTCCCATGAGAGCCTAGAGGATATTTTCACACTTCTGCAGATGTGGGATGGACAGACGGCCACAGAGCTAGGAGGTAGAGCTGGCACTCAGACTCAGAATTCAGCTTGGACCCAGCTGTGGTGTCACAGTGCTGGCCTCTGAAGGCCACTCCCCCTGGGGCTGGGCCTGGTTCGCAGACCTGCTGGCCCCTGCCCAGCCACCGGGCTGGGGGAAGAGAGAGCAGGGCGAAGCAGTGCTGCACACTCACAGGCGTGGCTGGGAGGCCTGCTGTCTTGGCAGAGCTAGGGTAAAGGCGGACGTGGTTAGAGGCTTGTTTACTACTCAGGGGCTTTCTTGCTAAGCAATAATAACCATTATTAGTGAGAATTTAATTTTTCCCTTAATTTCTGAACACTCCCTCCTTTTAATAGCATTCTCAAGCGACCTCAGAGTCCACTTGTGGAGGGAAGCAGGATAAAATTAATGAATCCCGAAATTCCCAGCCATCCACCCCCCAGTCGCGTGCTGGAACCAGCTCTTGCTGACGGTGGTATTTTCAGGAACTTTGTGGGCTGCTTGTTACATAGTCATTATTTTAAAATGATGTATTTACCATTGACTTATGCTAACAACAAAGGTAGTGGATACTTACTGCTTTCTAATCAACTCTCCATCTTACTGTCGTCTGAGCTCTTGGCCGTTTGGTGTCGTATCCATGAGAGGCGATGGCCGTATGCAGGTGGCTGCTGTTGGCTCTTCTCGGCTGTCCACTCGGTGGTGTTGCCCAGGCCGCGTGAAGTGGGCCATGGCGGTCCACGGCCTGGCAGGGTCTGTGGTGACCTGTGTCTGCCGAGGGGATATCCTCCTTGGTCCTCAGGCCTCTGCCGGTGCCTTTGCACAGGGGTGCTTTCTCTGGAAGACGCCAGGTGGCTGGCCAGGTAACCTGGTCAGTCAGGATGTGGGTCCCACTGTCCCAGCCACCTGCCCACCTGCTGTGGCCACGAGTGCTCCCCAACGTGGCACTCGACTCCGGGGAGCTGCAAGAGTGGCCTCCCTAACGAGCTCCGTTTATATTGGCCACCTCATGATCCAAGCTTTGGACCGGGGCTTGGCCAGGCCTCTGATCCGGGGGTTACCGAGCCCTACCGAATCGGCCTTCCCCCTCCACGTGCAGCGTGCCCCTCATCACACCACCCAGCTCTCAGACCAAAAGCCTCTGCAGCCTTCCTGCTGACTCGGACACAGGTGTAGCGTCCTCAGCCTGAAGTCGAGGCCTTTCCCGGCCTGGCCACCCCTGCCCTGTCTGCTGTCGCCCCCTCCACGAGCCACTCCAAGCACCACACTCCGCATGTTTCATCTCACCCTCCAGCGCCATCCAGGACCCTGCCCGAGTCCTTTCTCTACCAGAGACTTCAGCCCTAGAAACCTGGACGTAAAGGCTGCCCTTCAGCAATATGTAAAAGTAGGCTAGAACTGAAGGCAAAAACTATCTCAGTCTTTGCCCCAGACTGTGGGAGGCGGCTGGCGGTTGAGGACCACCACGCGGGCCACCTGGGCTTCTTCACGTGGGGCCTGGGTGGTGGCACTGACCACAGGCAAAGGCCGCACCCTCCCTTGTCTGGAGGCCTTTCCTGCCCTCCGTGGTCTGACTGAGGGTGGCCCCACATCCACTACCCAGCGGACTAGGGCGGGGACTCCTCCCTGCTCTCCTGTATGAGTCACTGTCCCTGTCCCAGGGGCTCTCTTATCTCGGTTTCCCCAGTGCCAATGTAATGGCCGACTCAGGCGGGGCGGGTGGCTCCTCACCCTGGTGCCTTTTGTAGAGAACGTCTCTGTGTCGGACTCGAGGCACCTCACTTGTGTTGTTTCGCGCAGTCCTCAGAGGTGCAGGCACTTCCCCATTTCACAGATGAGGAGACAGAGGCCCTAAGGGGAATGGAAGTTCCTCACTGGTGCCACACCTGTGACACGTGTCCTTCTGTAGCATTGCCCTTTGTCAGTTTCTTCCAGAAAATATCAATGTATGAGGCTTTTCAGGTGGCTAGTTTCACAGGAAAATAATGTTAGGTGTAGGATGCCCATGCAGCAGGGTGGCAGCCTCCCCAGGGACAGCGCAAGCCCCGGCAGTGAGGCTGGGTGTTGGAGGCAGGTGCCAACCTGAGTCCTGCCCCTGGCAGCCCCTCGGCCCCCACCACAGCCCTTCTCACAACCGCAGTTCATGGCCCACCTCGTCCAGGAGCTGGGCACGCCCAGGGCTTCCTACCTTCGCATGGTGACCAGAGACACTGCTTCGGGGTCCCCTCACCCTCCGACTGTTAGTCCACCATGCAGGGACTGTCCCGTGGGTTTGCAGAGCCCGGGGCACCATGGGTCTTTGGCTGGGACCTTCTCTGAGGACATAAACTGCTTCCCTCTGGGCGTTTTATTCCGAGGGCCTTTCTGATTGAAGTGGTGGGGTGCTTTTGGCATGGCCCTGGGCCATTGAGATTGTATTCACTAGGAACACCTTTAACTTCAGGGGAACTCTCCAGGCCGGCACCTGAAAGCACCTGTGTCTTACTTGAATTGAGGATGCAGAAATCGAGGCTTGTACCTCATTCGCTCCCTAGGGAGACCTATTTGACCAACGTGCTCCTTTGGCTGTGCTGTGGACAATAATGTAGGCTTTCACACATAATTTATTTACAGGGAACAAGTGGACTCTCAGAGAACTTCCTTAAAAATTGTGGAATTGGGCTGTTGAATTGTCCTTCCAGAGCTTTGAACTCCCCGTGCATGGAAATCGTTACAGCATGATGGCTTCAGAGGTGCAGGAAGGGATCCTGGTGTCTGGGGAGTGGTCTCGATACAGGCGCCAAGCGGTGCATTTTGTTTTCTTACGTAATCTTCAGAATGCCCGTCTTTATCAGTGTGTCCCCTTGACACGATGACAGGATGTTCAAGGCCGCGTCTGCTCCCACGGTCCCGCAGCCCGCAGGGGATTGGCTGTAAGCTCAGACTGAGCATTTCTGCCCGCAGAGGCCTCCGTGGCCTCTGCCAGTTGCAGGGCCCTGGCTGTGAGGGAGGCGCTGCCACAGAGGGGTCTGGCGCGTCTCCCTGGTCTGGAAGGTGCTTTGACACTCACCCAGCAGGTCTGTTGTTAGGCCCACGCACCTGCTGGAGAGGCTGGCCTGGTCTCTGCCACAGAGGATGGGTCTGGTGGGAGCTGTGCTGATTAGGCATTTGTCACTCACCGAGGGTTTGTTGAGGACCTTCTGCAACGCTTGGACAGGCGGTAAGAAAGCAGACAAATGAGCAGGATCTGTTGAGATGGTGATCGGTGCTGGGGGAGGAGATATCCATAGGATAGGGGGCTGCCCCTGCCAAGATGGCCGGGTGGGGCTTCCACGCAGACACTGGCTGTGGCTGAGGTGCTGAGCTGGGTGTGAGGAACAGTAGGTGGCGGGGGACAGTGGGAGCCTGGGGAGGAGGGAGAAGAGGTCTGGCATGGGCTGACCCAGCCAGTGGGTAGGGTAGGGCCTTGCAGGTGGTGGGCAGGAGGTTGGACTTTATCCAAGGGCACCGGAAGTCATGGCAGGTATAAGCAGTACAGGGACATCCTCTCATTTAGGTTTTTAGATGATTGCTCTGGTTGTGAGGTGGTGGGTGAGTTGTGGAGGGACAGAAAGGAAGCAAGGGACAGTTGGAAGCCTGTTGTGTGCAAATAAACCTCTATTCATAAAAGGGCGGCTCTTTTAAGGGCACCAAGGAGTTACCAGGCACCAGGTCAAGGGGAAAAGGAAGAGTGCTTCGTGCAGAGGCAGCAGTGTGTGCAAAGGCCCTGTGGGCGGGAGAATCTATGGGGACAAGTGCCAGCTGGGGACGCATAGCCGGTGAGGCCAAGAACACCTGGCCCTGGGTGACCATGGGGTTCTGCCCCGTGAGTGCTGGATGCTAGAGTCTTTTCTCTGAGTTGGGCCACCCCAAAGGAGGTCTAAATGTGGAGCAGCAGAGGAAGAGATGGGTTCTGGACGTGTTGAATTTGAAGAAATTTCCTTCCTCTTCTCCAAGGCCTGGGCTTGTGGGACTGGTGAACCCACGGAGCTGTGAGGGGCAGCCGAGGGTGTGGCTGACTGTGCCCTTGAGTTGAGGCGGGGGCTGCAGGACAGGCTTTGCACTTTGTGCTCTTCAGGAAGCTCCTAGAATCTCAAGCCGAGAGCCGTACAATTGCTCATACAACTACGATAACATCACTATGTCATCATGGAGATGTTTGCGTATTGCAACATGTGTTTTAAAGAGCTATGAGGATGAGCAGTTGTATTAATAGGGTAGAGAGCAACCGATGTTTCAGCCTGCAGTAGGTCGCATTCCTGGGGGCAGCCAGTAAGGAAAGATCCCCAAGAGCTGCGCACCAGAGGCCATAGCTGCGACAGCAGAGAAGCAGGAGGTTCCCACTGGCTTTCTGGAGAGTCAGTGTCCTGCTTGGGTCTGGCCAAGTGTGTCTAGCTGTGCGACTGAGGTGCAGGGCAAGCAGGGCTGGGCCACTTACTCCCTGGAAACCAAGCCCAGCCTCAGGGCCAACCTAAAAAGACCATTCTGAATCTACTGGAAGCAAATTAAGGGCACGGTCAGATTGAATGCTGCTATTTCAAAACTCTTGCCTCCATCCAAAATCATTCAGTCTGATGTGGTGCAGTAAGCCTGGGCTCCTTCCTGGCCACGCAGGGAGCACTTAGCATGGATGAACCCAGCCTCGGGGCACCTGTTAGCACCACACAGCTGCCCCTCAGGACTCAGTCCCCCAGGACTCCCCGCTGTTGTTGAGGGAAGTGATGGGCAGCCGTGCCCTCCTTGTGGCTGTTCCTGCTGTCCCCCAGAGCAGCAGCCTGTGGGCACATCCCAGGTCTCAGGTTCCAGTTCCTCCTGGGAAAGCCCAGAGAGGAGCCCCAGGGCCTGTCTCATGTCCAGACCCCTTCACAGCCCCCGACCCGACCTGTACACGGGTCTGGAGCCAGGCCTGGACCTCTGGGAAGGGGTTGGGGCCACAGGTGGGGGCGCAGAGGTGGCCTCTGTGGCAGCAGTGGGTGGCAGCCCCATCCCCTTCACCTTGACTGCCAGGACCTGGAAGTGGTGGAAGTACAGCCCAGAGAAAGTCCTGGGCTTACCTCCTCCTTTGTCATCCCTCCTTCCCACCTTCCCATGGCTCTGCTGATTCTGGAATGTTCCTTGAAGCTCCCCCTCCCAACCCTGGGCAGAGCCCCATTGCCAGGGAGCCCCGGAGCAGGGGTGGGGGGAACCTGCCCTTGGGGCCTCACCCCGTGCAGGTGGCTGAGCCTTGCTCGCCTGACCCAGGGCTACACCCACTCTTTTCTCGGCTGTGGCCCTTTGCGCGGCCACTTTATCCACTTTAGCTCGTCAGAGGTCACCCAAGGGTGTTAAGCATTTCCCACGAGGAACTCGTGCCCCTGCGTTTAATGTTATCATGCAATTTTGTCCGAGAATACAAACATGTCTTGATACGGAGGCTTTGTCTATTGAGAGAAAGAATGTGAGTTCCTATTCCCGTTTCAGGTCTTTTGTTAAACATTTATAGGCAGCTTTCCCATTCTCCCTGCCCCCTGCCACAGAAGTACCAGTTTGTCACACACGGCTGTGAACACAAGCCCACACGTGACCCCAGCGTCGCCGTGACCTCACAGCCTGCGGCTGAGCAGTGACACGGTGTTTCCTGTGAACCGGGAGTCTTCCTGGTCCCACCATTGTTGTTCGACTCTTGCCTGGGAAAAAACAAACCTTATTTACTGGGGCCAGCGTCATGTTTGTTTGGAGCCTTGCTGGGAAATGCCATGTCTGAGGCGTCCCCGTGGCAGCCCTGGCCGGGGCAGGGAGACAAGTTTCCACTGCCCTGGGGCATCCGCAGCCCCGGCCACAGGGCTGGGAGAGGATGATTTTTCCCACCAGCCTGCTTTGACAAAGGGAGCTGTTGCCTCACTACTCAGGACTGTGCCTGCAGCCCAGCACTGTGGGCACCTGTGTGGTCCCTGTCCCATGACTGTGACTTGTTAGCTCAGGTGCAGGTGACTTGAGACAGAGGCCTTGATTGCCTGATGGGCTTGACCTTTCTTTACAACCTGGATTTTACTTTCAGGTGGGTTGGGGACAACCTGCTGGTCCCGTTTACCCTCTCGGGCTCGTCCCTCCTCCTTGGCCTGACCAGCCGGTGGCCTCTACAGCCTCCGCTAAGCCCCTGTGCACGCCTGGAAGCCCCCTGCCCTGCTTACCCCAGCCACGTAGCCTGTAGCTGTCGGGCTAGGTGCCCTTCCAGGGAGAGAGCCTGGGGCGTCCACCAGGCGTGTGTCCCCGAGTGTTGCTGAGCACAGAGGAGCCTGCAGAGCAGCCAGGCCTCAGGCACACGTGGTCTGCTGGTTCGGGGCACAGCCTCTGGAGCCAGCCCACTCTACCGTGTGGTTGTTCTGTGGCCTGTGCCTCAGTTTCCTTACCTGGAAGGTGAGAGTGCAGGCACTTGCCTGCTAGGGCCACTGGGAGGACATTTCACTACAGTGGAACACAGGCTCACCCCAGGTCACCCTGGGTTTACGCATCAGCATTTAGGAGGCGTCCTGATTGGGGGCGGGGGGACGGCGCATGATTCTCACAGCAGCTGCGGGGAATGAGAAGTTTCCCCCACACTGTGAAGTCTGGGCTGATGGATGCCTTCCCTGGGATGTCTTGGAGCGCACTGGGTGCCGGTCCTGGTACAGAGGCCTTGGTGTCCAAGGGGCAGGGGAGATGGACAAAGGGAGCCCAAGGCTGTTGGGCCTGACAATGCAGCAGGTTCCACCCAGCACCCCACCACCCCAAGTTCTAAAGCTAAAATCACGATACAAGGCCACAAGGAACCATTGAAGGCTTTTGAGCACCCAAGTCCACAGCAGCTATGTGCTTTGAAGAGGCCACCTGCGTCTCAGGGCAAGGTGGGCACGGGGCTAAATTAATGGGGATTGGAGAGGAGGTTGGGAGGCCTAACCCAGGGCTAGGGGCAACACAGGAGGAGAAACAGGTGTCAGGAGTCACAGGGGTGAGCAGGGCAGGGCCAAGTGGCTGTGGGAGCCTGAGCTGGGAGGGGGAGGGCTGTGTGTTGTGGAGCCAGCCAGCATCTGCCACTTAGGTGAGCCGGGCACTGGGGATGCCTCAGGGCAGTGCGGGGTAGAGGGAAGGTGAGCAGCCCCAGGAGTCCCTACTCAGTGGCATCTTCACCCAACAGTTGTTTAGGGTGTCTGCCTCACGCCAGGCACAACGCCAGGTAGGCCAGTGGTTGTGCCAGCGCTGTCTGCCCTTGAGGGGTTTAGGGCCGAGCCCAGGAAATAATGACTGGCTGTGTGGGCAGGTAGGTGGCACTGGTGACCTCAAGGGCGGTTTCAGGGGCAAGCTGCAGGCAGGAGCCAGTCCACAGTAGGTGGAGCCGTTGGTAAGGGGGTGCAGGGAAGCCACTGCTGCACCGTGACAGCACATGGTGCTCGAGCAGGCTGGAGCTCTAAGGGGGCTGGTGGGACAGAGGTGGAGAGGTGTCCACAGGACCACCAAGGGACCGAGCTGGGTGGGGCAGCCCCTCCACCACCATCCTGTGCCCTTTCTCTTTTTGTCCCCAGAGATTAGAAGCCTCATTGTGGCTGGTCTGTGAATGGTCAGCACTTTTCCTTTGCGGCAGGTGAGCTTCATCCCACACCTGCAGTCCCTCCTCTCCTTTCTGAGACCCAGCCAGAGCTTGAGGCAGTGAGTGCTGCCTCTTGATGGTGTTTTTCTGACAAGCAGAAAAACCCATTTCTGAATTCATATTTAAATTATGTGATCATTCCATTTCAATTGCTTGGCTGTCCTTATGAAGGAATGACAAAATGTCCCAGCTCCTTTCTGTGATCTCTGCCTACAGTCACCCCTTGGGCTGTCCCGGTGAGATCTGAGTCGTTATAGACTGGGGCACTTGGTGGGGAGCGGGTGTGGTGCCTGTGGAGGTATCTGGGTGGCTAGCACAGATCTCTGCTGGTAAGATCGTCTCTGTGCGCCACAGCGTTCAGGCCCTTGACATTCACACTCAGAAGGGCCACCATTAGCAGCCCATGAGCCCGTGGGACTGAGCTCACTGGGAAGAAGCTGCTGGGGTGGGCAGCCTGTCCAGCCTTTGCAGAGGCATGTGCACGACTCGGGGTGCTGCCTTTGAACTTCAAGACTCTGGGGCTGGGCGCGGTGGCTCACGCCTGTAATCCTAGCACTCTGGGAGGCCGAGGCGGGCAGATTGCTCAAGGTCAGGAGTTCGAAACCAGCCTGAGCAAGAGCGAGACCCCATCTCTACTATAAATAGAAAGAAATTAATTGGCCAAAAAATATAGAAAAAATTAGCCGGGCATGGTGGCGCATGCCTGTAGTCCCAGCTACTTGGGAGGCTGACGCCACGGCACTCACTCTAGCCTGGGCGACAGAGTGAGACTCTGTCTCAAACAAACAAACAGAAAAAAGACTCTGGCATGTTGGGTGAGCGCACTAAGCCGTGGTCTCGTCCGTGCATCCGTCTCCCTGTGTGTTGCGGCTTCTCAGAACAGCAGCAGCACCTTCCGAGAGGCACGCACCTGCCAGCACGTGCCGCAGCACCCAGGATTGTACATGCTGCTTCCTGAGTTGCCCCAGCAGCCTATGCAGTGCCCGAGAGGAACAGAGCGGAGCAAGGCTGTTCCCCTGCACTGCCTGTTGTGAGGTGCGGCCAAGGTGCCCAGGGCAGCTGACCACTCAGGATGCCTTCTGTGTGTCTGTGGACGGGGAGCTCTCCTGGGGCCATGCCAGGTGCCTGCTCATACCATGGCTCCTCTCCTCTGGGTGGCATGTGGCCTTGTTATCAAAGGAGCATCTCTTCCTCCTCACCTTGTAGAGGCACTTCCACATGGGTGTCCCGGCTGACACACAGCCTGGCACGTTGTTGCATGAGTTAAACAGACAATAGTTATGGACAGGTGGGGCCTTCGTGACTCAGCCCTGTGGCTTCTCAGTGCTTAGTTGCGGCAGTAGTGACTGATGTTACAGAAGGAAGCGCTCAGTGCCGTCTGTGCCCATCCAGATAAGCTGGCGAGTCCTCAAAGACCAACTTCAGCCCTGTAATTTCCTCTCTGCCTTATTGATTTGCCACCTTATTGATTAGAGAGGCAGAAGTTGAGGCTGGAGCTTCTACCAGTGAGCGTGGCAGATCTGAATCATTATAGACAGAGGGACACTTGGTGCAGCGCCTGTGGAGGTCTCAGAGCCCCGGGGGATCTTTTCTGCACCCTATTCCCTGATGCCGGCTCACCCTTCACCAGCCCACTCTGCCTTCTCCATTCCCCACTCCCAGCTGATGCCAAGTGCCTCCATGCTGCAGGGCGGCAGGGACTTTGGGGTGGAGGTAACAGCTCCTGCCTTCAGACTCCAGTGGGACTCATGCGACCCTTTTGCCTGGCCATGGTGCCAGGAGCAGAGACAGGTGAACGGGAAGGTGGCTGCGCCCAGGCAGAGGAGGGATCATCGTGTGAGCAGGCCTTCTCTCTGAGCCTTCATTTCCTCACCAGTGGAGTGGGGATAACGATACAGGCCTTGTTGGGTGTCTAAGGATCAAATGAGATGCAGGAACGTGGGGAGCTGTTCCCTGCGCTAGTGAGCTGCAGCCGCCACTCTGGACTGTGCCAGTGACTGCAGCTCCCCCATTCCCCCAGCCGTCACGTGGCCTGTGCCATCCTCTACCCTCCTGCATGGTGAGCATACTGCAGACAGGCAGGGCAGCATGGGGTATAGCACAAGCTGGCAGTTGCCAAATGAGATGCTTTGGTTCAGTAGGTGGCTTTTACACTCCTACTGGAGATCTGGCAGGGCACAAGGCATGCATGGCCCCTTTCTTAGGAGCTTCCAGGTGACAAAGCCAGGCAAAAAGCAGCTGATTACAACATCTTATACAGGCAAACCAATGCCACCTGCCTGGCAGAGCTATTATGAGGATCAAGAGAAATAATGACTCACGTAGCCATTCACACACTGCCAGTAGCTTATGCAGAACAACCTTTCTGCAGTGAAGATTCCGGATTACGGGTAGAATGTCAAAACAGCTGCCTGGAGCACTGGACAGCAGCAAGGAAATGGGGTCTGGAGGGGGGCAGACAGCTGGAAGGAAGGATGGGCACGAGCAGCTTTCTTGCTTTCCACAGCCTTTAACCCGTGGATTGGCCTTAGTTGATGCCATACAGGGTGACTGAAGCTTGGACAAATTCCTGCACTCTTACTGTCTGGAAGAACCTCAGGGAAGAATTAGAATCAAACCCTGTGTATAAACTGTGCTATCTCTGACTGATCCCTGAAACATGCATTTATGGGACAGATTTCCAGCAGCTTGACTAAAGCGAAAAGAGAGTTGAGCAGAGATTTCTCTCTCTGCCACTGCAGGGAGACAGTTTTTTTGAGTTTGAGTCTAGCCACGTTAACTATCTGTTAAACAAAAATATCAACATGCTTCAAGGGACTGTGAAAGAAAGGAGAGACCCTGTAACACATCACTCACTATGTGTAGGATACAACTCAGTATTACTAGACGTTTTTTAAGAACGAAAGAAAAGGTGACCCTTACTCTAGAGAAAAGACAGCAGTGGAGACTGACCCCCCCAAGGCGATGGCTCACGTTGGAATCATCAGACAGACATACACAGCCAGGCTCAAGGATGTAAAGGAAAACACGCTCATAACGAAAAGTGGGAAACTCCAGCAGAGAAACAGAAGCTACAGAAAGAGAACCACGTGGAAATTTAGATCTGAAAAATACAATATCTGAGATAAAAATTTAACCAGGTGAGGTTTAGAGCAGATTGGAGATGACAGAAGACAGAGTCAGTGGACTTACTGATTAATCAGTAGCAATTACCTAATCCGAGGACCAGAGAGAACCAAAAAACAGGGACAGTATCAGAAGATCTCCTGTGTGTGACTGGATCCCAGGAGAGAGGAAATAGAGAACGGGCATAAAATCAGACATAATTGAATTTTTCCTAGGTGAAAGCCATAAATCTACAGATTCACGAAGCCCAGGGAACCCCAAGCAGAATAAATGTAAAGAAATCCTTACTTAGGCTCATCACAAACCGCTGAAAACCAACAGTACAGAGACAATCTTGAGAGCGGCCAGAGAGAAAAGAGACGTTTCCTACAAGGGAGCAGTCACTTGAGTGACTTCAGCGGCCTTTTCAGAAACAGTGGCGTCCGGAAGACAGTGGGCTTACGTCTTCGAAGTCCTGGGGTGGGGAGAATTAACCCAGAATTCTGTGCCCAGCAAAAATATTCTTCTTTAAGAATAAAAGAGTAATAAAGAGGCTTCAGAAAAAAACCTAAGAGCATTTACCATCAGCAGATCGGCTCTGTAAGAAATGCTAAAGACACTAAAGAAAATTCTTCAAGCTTAAGGGAATTGATATCAGACGATAAGTCAGATTTTTCAAAACGGCAGGAGAAATTCTGAAAATAGTAAAGTGGTTTGGGTCAGGTCGACGAGCATTTGCACTCTCTGTGGGTCCCAGGTCCCGTGAGGTGCCAGACCAGGGTGGGGCCCTCCAGGGCGGCACAGTCCCTCGGGAGCACAGGTGGGCTCATACGGTGTGGGAAATGCGGTAGCTGGGGTGCCCAGGGCGGGCAGGCACTGTGGTCAGGGGAGCAGGAGGGGCATGGTGGCCTCCTGGGTGGATGATAGCTCCTCCCCCAAGGAGTTTGAGCAGTGGCAGGAGGGGGTGCCCCAGGCAGGGAGGTGAGAACAGGTGAAGTGCTGCAGGAGACCCTCTCCCGTGGGGGCCAGGACCAAGGACAGCCTCCAGCCAGGACGCTTGCTGCACCCCTGCAAGGAGCCACCGGTCCCCAAGCTTGCTGACACTTACTGGTAAAGTTGTGACACATGTAAAAAAAATACCAGCGAGAGTAGGAGCCTGTGTGTGCTAGAGTAATAATGCTTTCCCATCTTTCTGCGATTTCCACTGTTGCACGTGCTAAATAGTTTTGATAAAGAGCCATTTCAGAGAAATAAGTATGTATTAATATGTATTAATAACATATGTCATATATTATTAAGCGTGGGCAGGTCACTGCTGCTGACGGCAGCTGTTGCTTTCCTCTTTGCACAACGTGTGGCGAAAGGCGAGGACCCCGCGCCCGCAGCGCAAGTCCCAGCCCATGCAGAGGAACACACTCAGCAGACTGCTCGTTTCCTGAAACATCAGTACTTCTGCTGACTTCAAATAGGAGTAAAACTCAACCTTCCTGAAGCTCTGCGTGGTGTAAAGGTCAAACCAAACACCTTGCATTCCCAGCTGGTGCATAAATATTTTAATGGGCACATTAGCAATGATTTTGAAAGGCGCTTCCCTCCTCCTTTGAAAATGATTTCCTCCTCCCACACAAGTTTGTTTTTCTTACTAGTTCAACACAACATTCCATTTCTCAGTGCCTTTGGCAGCATGAAACATTGGCCAGATGAACTGCTGGCGTGCCAAAGCACCTTTATTCTTTAAGTCAGTGTTTTATTGAAGTAGGACACACAGAGGTTCACAGAGCCTGCCTCCCACTGGATGAGTGGCAGCAAGTGACCGTGTGAGGTGACCATCCAGATCGAGAACACACGTCCCTCCAGTTGCTGCGCCTCCTAAGGGCCACCAGCCCACGACTGCAGCAGCAGAGGTTCCTTGACGTGCCCATGGATGTCACATAGCGGGCATCACTCGGGGTGTGCTTGCCTGTGTCTGGCCGCCTGCCTTCACATGGGGAGCAAGATTCAGCCTCGCTGTTGCCGCGGCTGCGGCTCTTGCACTCCGGTCGCAGCGTGGGTGCTCCAGCGTGTGGCCGGCCATCATCATTTATTCCCCCAACTGCTGGTGGGCATTCGGGGTTATGTGATAGGGAGGCAGTATGTAGATGGGGGCGGGGACATAGAGTTTGAAATCAAGCATGCCTGGGTTAAATCCTGGGCTACCACTTTCTAGCTGTGTGGCCTAGGGCAGGTTACCTAACCCCTCTGAGCTTCAGGTTCCCCATCTGTAAAACAGGCACACACAGTCATCCCTGCCTCCTTGGGCAGTTAGGAAGATTCAGTGTGAGCGTGACTGGTGAGTGCAGCTGCAGCACCTTGACTGCAGCCAGACACACTCTTGCGCCACCCCAAGCCCTGCTTAGTGGCCACTCAGAGCAGCCACTGCTGGGATAATAGAGCCCGTTTTGGCTGTGTGGACCTTCTGTGGGACCCACTGTAGTACGTTTTCAGCCAGTGAGATCCAGAAGCTGTGGGATCTTGGTAGTTCTCTGAAGCTGCTGTCACTGTCCTCTTCTCTTGACATCTGTCCGTGTCAAGGGATGGTGGCTCCATGCCTGCTGAGCGAGGGGGCCGTCAGCCGCGCCCTGAGGCCCTGACCAGCACCAGTGTGGAGGGCTCTCAGCCTCCTTGTGCAGCCCTGGGTGAGGCGCCCTCCAGGTGTGTGCGTGGCCTGGCCATCTGATGCTTACCAGTTAGGGCCTGGTTGATTTCAGATCAACCGGCGTTGCAGGAAAAAGAACGTCTGCCCTCAGATGACACAAAAGTACCCATCTGTCTGGTGCCTCTGGAGCCCAGCCAGTGTGTGGTGCCTGCGTGTGTGACGGTCCTTGGTGTCCTTGCAGGCCTTCCGGAGCAGTACTACAGCCTCACCTGGTTCCTGAGCCCCGTCCTCGGCCTCATCTTCACGCCTCTCATTGGGTCTGCGAGTGACCGGTGCACTCTGAGCTGGGGCCGCCGGCGACCTTTCATCCTCGCCCTGTGTGTGGGTGTTCTCTTCGGCGTTGCACTTTTCCTTAATGGCTCTGCCATCGGTAAGTGTGTCTCTGCCACGCTTTGCATCCGAGCGTGCGGACAGCCGGTCCTGACCCGGGTGACTCTTCACTCAGCCAGGCATGTGTAGTGGTCAGTCGCTCGGGCCGGGACTGCCGGGGGCCGCTCGGCGGTGACCACCCCGTAGGCCCTCTTGGCAGCGCTGGAGCTGGCCCCACGTGGGAACGCCAGGGGGACCTGTTCACAGGGAAACGCTTCCTGTTGTGATCATTTGTTTTTAATGCGTATCTGACACCACGTCCTGTTTCCAGCATTATTGCAGAAATTATCTTTTCTTTTTTGTTCTCCTTTTCTTAGACTTGGTATTGAAAATGTCCAGAACCTAGTTTGATATTTTTTTGTTTCGTGTGCTCATGTTTTGCTTTGCCCTTTTGTGTTGTTTTGTTCTTAATTAAAGCAACTGTATGTGGGAAAATATTTTTTGCCCTGAGGGCATCCATCAAAACTGTTGAAAACAAAACGTTATTTTCTGGCAGCAGCTTTTCCAGAGGGAGGAACTGGCTCTGTTCTGAAATAGAGGAACTCGCCCCAGGTCTGCGTCCATGCAGATGGAAGTCGGGGTGTTGGAGCGTTCAGGAAGGGAGGCCCCAAAAACCCTTCTGTGCGCGGCAAACTTTGCTCACGTCCCAGAGGCCTAGGTGGGGGTGGGGCTCTGGGCAGGTGTCCCCTGCCCGAGGGCCACCTTCCTGAGTTACACCCCTTGTGTGGCGAGGCCTCCTCCAGCCAGCTCACGCCTCCGATTCAGAATTCGGGGTGCTGCTTTCCTGGCATCTACCAGGCATGGTCCTGCTGGCTCTCTCAGCCGTCTGTGTCACCTGAGAGCACCGCATCCCCCCCACTCCCCTCACTGAGGTGCAGAGAGAATGATGGGGCCTTCTCAAGGCTGTGTCCTTGGGGTGGTCCTGCCCAGTGGGACCCCAGTGCCAACAGGGGAGTTCCAGCCCCGGCATGGGCACTGTCTCATGCCCGTGGGCCGAGAAGGCCAGCAGGGTGCTCCTGGGCAGAAAGCCCCTTTCCTGAGCTCCTGCAGGACGGTGTGTCTGTGTGAAGACTTCACAGCACTCTGGGGCGGGTCTTGGGTCACAGCCCTCAGCCCCCACTGCTCTGACCTTTGTCACGAGGGCACCACTTGCCTGACTGGTGCCAGATGGAGACCTAGTTTTCAGTTCAGCCTTCAGGATTCATAATGTGACCTCTGGGTTCACATCTAGGGCAGACTCACCTGAGGCAGGTGAGATGTGGGGTGTGAGGACAGCTGCTTTCAGGTGCTTGCGCCCCATTCCTAGAGGACCCACAGGTGAGGCGAGGCCACTCGCGTCTTCCTCTTCAGAGCCTCGTCTCCTGGAGCCCAGCTGCTCAGAGGACTGACTAGAAAAGCTCCTGGGATTCTGGGCGACATTTCCTTTCAGATCTAGACTTCTCCAGGGAACCATGCAGTCGGCCTGGGGGTGGTTTGACATCTTGGGTGAGCCTGACCTTGGAATGTCACCAGCGTTGCCCTCCCGAGGTTAATTCCCCCAAGTAGCGTGGCTGGCTGCGCTCCCATGTGTGGACGCAAAGTGAGCGCTCCCAACACAGCCGTCACCCTCTTTGTGGTGGCAGGGCTCGAAAGGACCATTCGCCCTTTTCTGCTTTAAAAACGTAAAGGCTGATGAGCTTTTGGATGTGCAGTGAACTGCTAGCGTGAACAGGGAGAACAAATAACCCTGCAGACCACAGGAACAGGAAAAGCAGAATCCACCTTCTTGACCCAGAGTCCGAGGCAAAGGACCTTGTTGTCTTCCTGGCGTGGAAGGGACTGGTGTGTTTTCTTGGGCCATCTCCCCTAAGGTGACAGTTTGCTCTCAGGAGCCTGACGGTGTGCAGGTCTGAGGCCTCCCCTGTGCTCCCTGCAGGCTTGGCCCTCGGCGATGTCCCCGGCCGGCAGCCCATCGGCATTGTCCTCACAGTGCTGGGGGTGGTGGTCCTGGATTTCAGCGCCGATGCAACCGAGGGGCCCATCCGTGCCTACCTGCTGGACGTGGTGGACAGCGAGGAGCAGGACATGGCCCTCAATATCCATGCCTTCTCTGCCGGTAAAGCACAGCCCGGGCTGGGTGGCGGGGACGACTGCCTGTGCTCCCTCCGGAGGCCAGCACTGTGCATCACGGGCGAGCCATCCCTCCATGTGCGGCTCCCACGCAGACTGGCAGGCGTGGCAGTGGGTGGGATCTTAGGGCTGGAAGGTAACGGAGGGTGTCCCCTCCTTGCCACTGAGCAAGACCAGAGGGCTGAGGATCTGCGAGGGGCGAGTGCCTGGGTGGTGTGATCACCAGGTAAACGGACCCTTCAGCCTGTGGTTTCCACGTCCAGTGCGTGAAGCTTAGGCGTGGCATTCAGTACAGAAAGGCATGTGTGGGGTGCCTTGTGTCCCATCCTGGTGTTAGTCTGCCCTTAATTTATTAAGCAGAAAAGTCTGTTAGGTGAGAATTATCCAACCTGGGGGCAGTTGGAGGTTCTTGTTTTGTTTTCCTCCTGTTTCCTGTTCTCTGCCCTGAAACGTGCGTCCTGATTGTGAGTGCGGCCCCACCCCCTGCAGGAGGGGAAGCCCTTCGAGAGCTGTCCCGCCTGCTCACTGCTGCTTCTCCCTCCCCGCAGGCCTGGGCGGGGCCGTGGGCTACGTGCTGGGCGGGCTGGACTGGACGCAGACCTTCCTGGGCGACTGGTTCAGGACGCAGAACCAGGTGCTCTTCTTCTTTGCCGCCATCCTGTTCACGGTGTCCGTGGCTCTGCACCTCTTCAGCATCGACGAGGAGCAGTACAACCCGCAGCAGGAGCGCGGCGCTGAGGAGGACGCCCTGCCCGCCAAGCTGGGCAGCAGCCACCCCGCCACCTCCCGCCTCGGCGCCCTGGATGGGGGCGAGCAATATGGCGCCGTGCACGCGTTTCCTGACGAGGTGCAGTCGGAGCATGAGCTGCCCCTGGACTATCTCGACGTGGACATCGTGCGGAGCAAGAGCGACTCCGTGCTGCACATGCCGGACGCCACACTGGACATGGAGCCCGAACTGCTCTTCCTGCACGACATCGAGCCCTCCATCTTCCACGACGCCTCCTACCCCGCCACCCCACGCAGCACCAGCCAGGAGCTGGCCAAGGCCAAGCTGCCCCGCCTGGCCACATTCCTCAGGGAAGCTGCCAAGGAGGACGAGACCTTGCTTGATAATCACTTGAATGAAGCTAAAATCCCAAACGGGAGTGGCTCCCCCCCAAAAGACGTGCTCGGCGGCTACAGCAGGGTGGACATGAAGGCCTCAGCCACGTCTGGGTCCATGCGGCGGCGGAGGCACCTGTTCCGCCGGCAAGCCTCCAGCACCTTCTCCTACTACGGCAAAATCGCGTCCCATTGCTACCGCTACCGGCGGGCCAACGCTGTGGTCCTGATCAAGCCGTCCCGCAGCATGAGCGATCTGTACGACATGCAGAAGCGGCAGCGGCAGCGGTGCCGGCACAGGAACCAGAGTGGGGCCACCAACTCTAGCGGGGACACAGAGAGTGAAGAGGGGGAGAGCGAGACCACCGTGCGCCTGCTGTGGCTGTCCATGCTGAAGATGCCCAGGGAGCTGCTGCGGCTGTGCATCTGCCACCTCCTCACCTGGTTCTCCGTCATCGCCGAAGCCGTGTTCTACACCGACTTCATGGGCCAGGTCATCTTTGAAGGGGACCCCAAGGTGAGTGCCCAACACCTGAGCAGGGTTCCCACTTGTGTACGCTGGTGGGGTGGCCCTCCCTGTCCCGGCCTGGGCAATGGTGACAGTGTGGTGCACTGAGAGCACTGGGGACTCTTCCACCACCGCCCACTGCCCAGGTATGCAGGAGGTGACACACAGCAGGCAGCGGCTAGGGTGCACCTCCGCTGATACGGTTAGTGGCTACAGACGGGGGTGTGCAGGGAGGTCCACGGTGAGCAGCTGTGAGTGCCAAGTGCTGAACTCAAGTCTGAATGGGATATCATTGGGCTAAGATAATGACCAGATTCAGCAGGTAGTTTTTCGGGTCTCATGGTATCAGCCAGATACTCACCTGTGGCTGCGTTTGCCACAAGGGCCGAGGTGGCCTTAGCGCATGCTCAGGCCTCCCGTCCCCACGCAGCCCCTCCCCTTTCACATTTCCTCTGAGCTGCTGCTCGCGGTGGCTCGGAGGGGGCCAAGGTGGAGGCTGCAGGAGAGTCACTGGTACAGGTGCGGACCAGCCCAGATTTGAGGGTGGGGGCACAGACATCTGTGGGCTATAGGAGATTGAAAACGATTTTCCAAATCTGACCCGGGCATGGGGCTGACTCTGCTTAAACTGCTCGTCTGTAACTGAAACGAAAACACTCTCCTAAACCCTGTTTTCCTTCCGGAACAGGCCCCCTCCAACTCTACAGCCTGGCACGCCTACAACGCTGGGGTCAAGATGGGCTGCTGGGGCCTGGTCATTTATGCTGCTACCGGTGCTATTTGCTCAGGTAAGGGTCCCCCAGTCAGGTAAGTGTCATGGCCTGGAGTTCACTCAGTGACTGGAAACACGAGGGAACCCTGCGCCTTGGAAGATGGAGGTGTCAGTCAGACCCTGGCCTCTGCCTGAACGGGGCCACCCCTTGGGGAGAAACCCTGGCTCTCATGCCTCCTCATCTTAGCAGAAAGAATGCTGCAGGCTGACCATAGGAGTAGGGAGTTTGAGACCCCCTGGAGGCTGCCCTGCTTGTGCCGTCCACCGACGCTGCCCAACACTCCCGGTGCCTCTGTTTGCACATGCTGTCCTGGCCCTGCCCAGGGATCAGCTGGCAGTGGGAGTGGCGGAAGGAGCAGGTCCCGTCTGCCATGGGTAGGAAGCCCCTGCCCGCAGGCGCAGCTGTGTCCTGAAGGGTGGGGCCTGGGTGCCAGGCTTCCGTCCTGGGAGCAGCACACCCAGGCTCACTGTCTGGAACTGGGCGTAACCATGGTCACAGGTTGCATGTTGGCCGGGCTCGCCTGCCTGCCCTCTGAGCCATGGAGGAGAAAGCCAGCTTCATTTTAGCCGGGCTGGATCTGATGGTGACTAGGGTCAACGCCCTCAGACAGCCAGCATGCCAATAAACAATGTTGTCACCTCTTTAACAGAAGAATTTTGGCAGAGAAATTCTCGGCAGAGCACCCTCCCAGAGGAGGTGGCATCTGAGCTACCAGGGCAGAAAGGGTGAGGGGAGACCAGAGAAGGACCCACAAGAGTAACCAATGACAGCACGTGTTCCTGAGCCAGGGCTGCCTGGTGCCACCCCGCTTCAGACAAGATCATCTTGGGGAAGGGTCAGAGGAGGCTGCCAAGTGGGCCTGGATCAGTGTCCTGGCGGGTCTGGGAGGCCCCTGGGAGCTGCAGGAAGGGCCGGGTTATGGGATCTGGGACCAAGGAGGGCCGTGAACTACAAGTGTGTTCTGGGAACATGTGCAGCTGTGCACTCCAGGGCTGCGTGGTGGCAGGCAGGGCCGAGAGGAGGTGACACTTGTCTGTGCCTGAGTGGGCTGAGGTTCAGCCAGAGGAAGTCGGGGATGTCGGGACAAGGGAACGGGTGTAAGGGGTGGTAGAGGGAGCCTGACAAGAGTGAGCAGCTTGGTTACTGTCCCCTCCCTGTGGCCCTCTCTGCAGCCCTGCTACAGAAGTACTTGGACAACTACGACCTGAGTGTCAGGGTGATCTACGTGCTGGGGACGCTGGGCTTCTCTATTGGCACGGCTGTGATGGCCATGTTCCCCAATGTCTACATCGCCATGGTCACCATCAGCACCATGGGCGTGGTCTCCATGAGCATCTCCTACTGCCCCTACGCCCTGCTGGGGCACTACCATGAGATCAAGGAGGTGCGTCTGCCGGGGGGCCAGGGCGGGCGGGCAGGTGACACAGCTCAACACTGTGTGGGTGGACATTCAAGACACATGTTGTGTACCCCTCAGTCCTCACTTCTGAAACGGCCCCTGATGAATCCGACAGAGCTGCCACCTGCCCCTGGTCAGTCCCTGGCCACAAAAGGTCTTTACCTTCAGCCCCTGGGGCCACCTAGCACCTGCTTAGAGGTTTCTGGAGGCAGGTGCACTTCACTGGGTCTCGGCTGGGGAGCTGGAGGCTGCCCCTGCCAGTCCAGTCCCCTCGATGTGGTCATGTCCCCTTCAGGGAAGGGAGGCTGTAGACCAACTCCATCCAGTCAATGGAGTGAGTGCCACCCAATGAGTTTACACCTCCTGGTAGCCACATTTGAAAGGCAGAGAGGCCGGTGAAATCAATTTTAGTAGCATATTTTATTTAACCCGTATATCTGAAACATTCCAACATGTACTCGATACAAAAAGAATTGAGGTGTTTCACTTTAATTCCCACCAAGTCTTTGACGTTCAGTGTTTGTTTTGCATGTGCAGCTCAGCTCAGATGAGCCTCGTCTCAAATTCTCAGTAGCCGGGTGCTGGGGCAGACTGCGGCTCTCACGCTGACCACACTGACCCTTTCAAAGAGAAAGGGAACAAAACCAAAAGGCCATGTCTCTCTGTTCCCAAACCTAGATTATGTTTATTCTTCCGGTCTCTTTATATCACCATTAAAGCAAATTTACTAATTAGGTGCATACTGGATACAGTAGTAACATCATCTGAATAGCAGTATTGTTTTTCAAATAAACTTTTTTTTTTTTTTTGAGACAGAGTCTCACTCTGTTGCCCGGGCTAGAGTGAGTGCCGTGGCGTTAGCCTAGCTCACAGCAACCTCAAACTCCTGGGCTCAAGCAATCCTTCTGCCTCAGCCTCCCGAGTAGCTGGGACTACAAGCATGCACCACCATGCCTGGCTCATTTTTTCTGTGTATATCTTTAGTTGGCCAATTAATTTCTTTCTATTTTTAGTAGAGATGGGGGGGGTCGCACTCTTGCTCAGGCTGGTTTCGAACTCCTGACTTTGAGCAATCCGCCTACCTCGGCCTCCCAGAGGGCTGGGATTACAGGCATGAGCCACCGCGCCCGGCCTAATTTAGGTTTTTTATATATCTTTCATCCCTCCTCTTAACATGCTAATATTTTTGTCTACCTTCTTGAAGGTACCAAATATAGTCGTAGTAACTGTTTTAATGTTTTTACCTATTAACTCTGTGTCATTTCACTTGGGGGACCCTAGCTTCTTTACATGCCTGGTAATATTTGTTTTCTTTTTTTTTTTTTGGTAGTTAATTACAATCAAGCAGAACAGCTGTCATAAGAACAAGTTGTCCATTTAATGAACATAATTGCCTCCTATCTTAGTTTCTTTATTTTTTTTTATTTCAATAGATTTAGGGGGTACAAGTGTTTTTGTTACTTGGATGAATTATATAATGCTGGAGTCAGGGCTTTCAGTGTACTGGCCCCTGCTAATATTTGAATGGACACCAGATATTATGAATTTTACCTTGGTGGGTCCTAGATATTCTTCTATTTTAAAAAAATATTCTTGGGCTGGGGGCGATGTCTCATGCCTGTAATCCCAGCACTGTGGGAGGCCAAGGCAGGAGGATCACTTGAGGCCAGGAGTTCAGACGAGCCTGGCCAACATAGTGAGATCCCATCTCAAAAAAAAAAAAACAAACCAACATTAGTGGGGTGTGGTAGTGGCACCTGTAGTCCCAGCTACTCAGGAGGCTGAGGCAGGAGGATCGCTTGAGCCCAGGAATTTGAGGCTGCAGTGAGCTGTGATGATGCTACTGCACTCCAGCCTGGGCAACATAGCAAGACCTGACTCTACAAAAAATAAAAACAAAGGAATTAAAAAAAAAATTGTAAGTTCCTGGAAGGAGAATTTTGGGTTAAAGTCTATATAAAGTATTAAGGCTTTTGATAATAAGGAAATATGAAGTGTCTTTTAAAAATGTTTGTGTATGTGTGCGTGTGTGTGTACACCAGAATACCGTATTTATTTCTAGAAGATTCCTGGTTTCTCCAGAGTCCTTGGTCCTTTCTTTGTGGGCATAAATTTTGCAGCTGCCCATAGATGTCACCAGAGGAAGGCAAGTCAGAGGGGATAAGACTCCTGCAGTGCAAACCAAGGCTCTGAGTATGGGGCTAAAGAATGAATAGAAAGTTCCATGTCAAGTGTAGAAGAGAGTTTTGTTTTAAATCAAGACATTCGGCCCACGGAACCAAAATCTGCCCCAGGGATAGAGTGAAACCCTTATTAAAACAAATATTATCACAAGTAGCCCAGTGAAACACTGTCCAGTTTAAGAGTGAATGAGGAAAGATTTGGTTATGTTCAGGGATTCTGAATGGAGGTCGAATTTCTTTCAAATTCTTCCT
This sequence comes from Lepilemur ruficaudatus, assembly GCA_963574885.1. Classification (NCBI taxonomy): domain Eukaryota; kingdom Metazoa; phylum Chordata; class Mammalia; order Primates; family Lepilemuridae; genus Lepilemur; species Lepilemur ruficaudatus. The sequence goes on from CAUYRT010103366.1 coordinate 119,292, forward strand.
TTCCAAAGCTGGCTCTTCCACTGGTGCTTAAGCACCTGTTCCTCATAAAGGCTCTTTGAGTGTCTGCCCTGGTGGGTGGGATGTCGTTAATCCAACAGAATGTCATTATTCAAGATGCTGAGTAGACGGTGTTGACCAACAAACAAGAAAGATCCTGCCTCTCGTGAAGCTGATCTTCCAGTGGAGGGAGACATAGAACAAACAAATAAACAAGGAACACGAATAAACAAGGAACCTCACGTGGCAACGGGGCAGTGTGACGCCAGGGCTCCCGGTCACCCCTCACAAGCTTATGTCCTCGAGTCATCGTATGTCGCTTCTAGGGAAGTAGTTTGGAGATTTTATAACAAATCTGAGTCTCTTTTTGGCAAAGCCGGGGACAGCCACCGCGCGCATGCGTGCGTCAGGGACTGCGCGGCCGTGCAGGGTCGCGGCTCCAGCCTCACGCCTCACTCGCTGTGGAGTAGGCAGGTTTGCGTTCCGTAGGCGGTGCCCTGTGCCCCACAGGAGACCTGAGGTCAGGTCCCAACTCTGCTGTGTCACAAGCTGTGTGGCCTCAAAGGAGCTCCGTTATCTCTCTGAGACCAGGTTTTCCCACCATGTCAATGACGATAAGACCTTGCCTGAGTCCAGCAGGGGAATCACGAGGAGCCTATGAAAATACAGACACGACGCTGTTTGGGGCATCGTGTGGTTCTCCACGCTTATCTCCATGTTCGGGTAACTGCTTATGTGCTTTCCTGCCCTCCCCAAACCTCAGTTTTCTTATCTTTAAAAGGGGTTTTCCCACGTGAGAAGCACCACAGAGAAACACAATCCATGGTGTCCAGCTGTACTCAAGCCCCCCAGTCCCTCCTGGTCCCCAAGCCCCTTTTTGCTTGGCTGCAACAGGAAGATTGCTGACCCCCATGGCTGCTCCCTGCCACCCCCTCAGTGGCTGCTGCTGCCGCCAGCCACAGCCTCCTCTCCCTGTCACTGCTTCCTGGGACCAGAGGGACCAGGAAGCCTGCACAGCCCCAGCTCTGCAAGCGTCTGCTCTCCCCAGGCCAGAAGCCAGAGCGCTGGCCTTGCGTGCAGCGTACAAGTAACCTACCCCAAAGAGAGGTCCGGCCTTGTCCTTGGCCCTGGGCTCCTGGGAGGTGGTCTCCAGGCTCTTGGAAGGTCCTGCTTGTACCTTTCCTTGCTGGGGGCTTTGGCCCCCAGACAGTCTGACAGTGGGATTTGTGGTGGAGCTGTCAAAGAGAAACAGAGCCCGGCACTTGCTAAAGGCAGCGAGACAGATATCATTCAGACTACCGCAGCAGGCGAGAGAGACTTCTGCTAAGTTGAGCTCAACTCTGATCTGCACAGAAGTGACTGGATGTGTTAAAGGGAAAACTAAGGAGAAGGAGTGAGCAGGGACTCGAGCAACATCAGGGAAACAGAAATTACAAAAAGCAGGAAAGGGGCCTATTTTCCAAGGTCTGTAGGCAAGGAAGGTCTTGGGCCAGCAGCAAGTTTCTCCTACAGCCTGCGGCTTACTCACCCCCTCAGGAACTGAAGCGGGGTGGGGTTTGCTGGTCACCCCAGGGACACACGTGGCCCTGAGCTGTTAGAACCCAGGCCCTTGTTCAACTGTCTTAGTGTAGGGGGCAAATGAAATCGTTCGTGCTCCGACATTTTGTAATTCTCCACTTTTATTCACTTTTACCAATCTGATACTTCTATAGTTCTATTTCCAGTGGATAAATCTGGACTGAAACCCCAATTTGGGGCTAAATGTCATGTTTTTGGGAACCAAGTCCATGCTAAAAAGAGATTCTTGGATTGAGGTGAAGGATATCCCGATCATCTAATTTGATCATTATCCCTTATATACATGTATCAAAATATCACATGTACCCCAAAATATGGTCAACTGTGATATGGCAGGAGAAAATATTTTTTAAAAGAGGTTCATATAAACAGTGTGTGAGATTACAAGTAATGAATACACATGATTTTGAAAAAAACATGAGAGGCCAGGCGTGGTGGCTCACGCCTGTAATCCTAGCACTCTGGGAGGCTGAGGCGGGGGGATCATTTGAGCTCAGGAGTTCAAGACCAGCCTGAGCAAGAGTGAGATCCTGTATCTACTAAAAAAAATAGAAAGAAATTAGCTGGACAACTCAAAAAAAAAAAATATATATATATATAAAATTAGCTGGGCATGGTGGTGCATGCCTGTAGTCCCAGCTACTTGGGAGGCTGAGGCAGGAGGATTGCTTGAGCCCAGGAGTTTGAGCTTGCTGTGAGCTAGGCTGATGCCACGACACTCTAGCCTGGGCTGTGGAGTGAGACTCTGTCTCAAAAAAAAAAAAAAAAAGAATAAGTAAAAAAGCATGAGGTAACCTTTCCTTCAAATGATGCCTTTTGTCCGAGGCGTCCATAAAGTCTGATCACATAGAAAAGTATACATGTTGCTATCAAGAACATCAATCTTTTAAAAAACAAATGATATTATTTGTATTTCCAGATTTTATGGACACTCTACATTTTCTTTTTTTGCCTCGTCTTTAAAAATTAATTCTACAAGGAGAGTAAGGTGTTTGCCTTCCTTATTCATTGTACTGGCCATTGGCTGAATGTTCAGGTGTCTCAGAACCATTAGGAAAAGGACAGAGGTACATAAATACAAGTAACTGAGAGTCGGTGTGCCCGTCAGTCATTTCAGATATGAGAGAAGATAATTAGCCTTACAAAGGATACATTTGGCTCTAAGTACAACACGATACGCTGCATATTTCAAATTATTCTCAGCGCAGACAGTGATCAGGTTTGTGTACGCACCCACCGTCCATAAAATGCAAATGATTTATAAAATGCTACATCTGGTTTTAAATCTTAATAATTCATTGCGGCAGACAGTGGCAATAAACCACACAGCAGCAGACAAACACGTGTTTCTGAAGCCGTGCCCGGGAGCACAGGAGCAGAAATAACTTGAAGACGGAGGGGTGATGTGAAGGGTCTCTTAGGACTCCGGTCAAACTGAGGCCATTAGGCACACACGTCATGGAGGGCCCAATGTATGAGTTCTGGGGAGCTAAAAGCTAGAAGATGTGGCTCCCTGCCCTCAAGCTGCTTAAAATGTAATGGAACAGGTTTTCATGAAAAAGACATGAACATTTACGCAGAAAACATCGCTCGCTAGTTCCCGTGGACAAGTGCGAACGATGTTGGTGAAAGGGGTAAAAATAACCTGTGTTCTTCACTTATTTGTATCCTCACCCCTCCCATCCTATCATAGCAAACACATAGGTGTCACCATGCTTTTATGGGCTGAATTGTGTCTCCTCAAAAAGATAGGTTAATCCTAACCTCCCGGTACCTCAGAATGTGACCTCATTTGGAGACAGGGTCTTTGCAGGGTGATCCAGTTAGCATGAGGTCATTAGGGTGGGCCCTAATCCAACATGACTGGTGTCTTCATAAAAAGGGGAATTTGGGACACAGGGATAGACATTCCCAGGGAGAACGCTCCTAAACCAGGGAGCATCTGAGACTGCCAGCAATCCTCCAGGAGTCTGGGGAGAGGCTGGGGACAGACTCGTCACAGCCCTCAGAAGGAACCGGGCCTGCTGACACCCTGATCTCAGACGTCCACAGAACTGTGAGAAAATCAGTTCCTGTTGTTTAAGTTACCCAGTGTGTGCAACTTTGTTATGGTGGCCCCAGGACACGGGAATATACCATGTGCCAGGGACTGTCCTGAACACCTCATGTGTATGAGCCCACTTGATTGTCACGTCAACCCTGTGAGGTGGGTACTGTGATCACCACCGCCATGTCCTAGATCAGGACCCTGAGGCCTGGAGCAAGGTGTAGCAACTTGCCTGAGGTCACATAGCTAGTAAGTGAGTGGCACAGCTGAGATTTGGTCTGTGCCCTTAACCACTCAGCCACACTGCCTCTCAATCAGCCATGGGAGGAAGTGTAGGCATGCCAGTGAAGAAGACACTTCTGGTGTGGGTCACTGAAGGGCAACGATTAGGGGAGGGCCTTTAAGAGTGAGGACAGCCAGGCAACATTATTTCAGTCGGGGTGAGACCTGGTGCCACTGTCCAGGGGCCGCTATTCAGCCTTTGGTTTAATTAAGTAACCAACCCAGAGGACGATCTCTTTCCTACCCTCAGGTGGGCTGTGGTGACTGCCCTGTTGAGAGGAGAGCAGCTGAAGAGCTGTGAACAGTGGTTAATCCACCAACCACAGTGATGGCTGGAAAGGTTCCTCCCACCCCACTGCAGAGAACACCAGCAGAGGGTGTCACCTGGGGTGCCAGGTGACTAGCTGAGGGCCTCCCACCTGAGACTGGTTGGTGCTTCGTGGAAGAGCTAATTTTATTGGAAGATGGGAGGGGTGACTCTCGAAGGCCAGGAAAGGGTGACAAGGACATGGCTGGAAAAGCTGAGGAATGGGACAATCTCTTCCCTTTAGGATCCACTTATAAAGACAGATGCTTTAATTTAACCGAGAGATTTCTCAGCACACTTGTTTATCCACAAGTCCCGGCGATTCGTAATGGTAAAGTGAGTAAATCTGTGGGAACTGTTACCCTGAGATGAACTCCTGGGGAGGAGAGCTTATATTACAGCCAGATTCCATTGCTCTCTGCTCCTAGCTTCCGTTCACATCCTAAAGTTTGCTTTCCTGTTTTCTTTTCCACTTCTAAATCATGCAGTCTTGCATACACTGCAATACATGGTGAACCTGTTTCAGAACACAGTCACGCCATATACAAATACATAAGCGATATGTAAATAATAAGCAACCCCCTAATAGCTACTTGGAGGCTGATCAGCACTGGGACACCACACTGGTTCTCTCTACCCTGCCAGGCCACCAAACATTCTCATTTCATAGATGGTAAGACTAAGGCCCAGAGTGGCAGGTCAGTGTCTCAGATGACAATAACAGCAGCTAACTTTAACTGGCTGCTTCTGATACCATCAGACACTGTTCCTTTATCCTATTGTCTTTATTTAGGGGACCTTCCCCCGCCAAATCAGACTCTGAGACAAAGACTTCGGTGAAAATAGTTTAGTTGGGAGGTGGCCAAAGGAAGTGTGGCCAGGGAGTGTGAGACCAAGGCAGGGAGGGGGGAAGCCCAAAAAGGTGCAGATGGATGGGTCACTGCTCTGGGCAATGGGACCCACCCTGCTGGGGTGTGTGGGATGCACCCCAGAATTGTCACCCTGAGGACTGAGCAACTAAGGGTTTACCACCTACTCCTGTTGCCTGGAAGCGTCACCTCCCTGGCACTTCCAGTGTGTTCGCACATGAACTGGCCTATCAAAGCCACAAAAGTGACCTCTGGAAGGGGCAGGGGGCTAGGGTGGGGCGCCAGCAGCACCTACCACTCTACCCCTTGATCCTTGCCATCCTTTCTCTCCGTATTCTGTTTTTAAATGCCCACAGTGTGGGAGGGAAAATGCACTGTCCTGACTTATTAATAATAACTACTTATTGGCCGGGCGCGGTGGCTCACGCCTGTAATCCTAGCACTCTGGGAGGCTAGGTGGGTCGCTCAAGGTCAGGAGTTTGAAACCAGCCTGAGCAAGAGTGAGACCCCATCTCTACTAAAATACAAAGAAATTAATTGGCCAACTAAAAATATATAGAAAAAATTAGCCAGCCATGGTGGTGCATGCCTGTAGTCCCAGCTACTCGGGAGGCTGAGGCAGGAGGAT
>CAUYRT010103368.1:0-14176 GCA_963574885.1 Lepilemur ruficaudatus
ATATCCTTCTCTCCTTTTTTTACAATAACCAAGTTGAGAACGCTCAGGTTGGCATCCACAATACAACCCCGAACAGATTTGCGCTTTCTTTCTCCAGTTCTCCTTGGTCTATAACAGGAATGCCCCTTACTCAGCAGCAGGTGAACACGGCCATGGGTCAAGACACCCTGGTTCATGGGAAAACCTTGCTTGTCGTTCCCACCACTGATTCGGACCACGTAACCCTTCCATTCTTCACCCAGAGCGTCAGCAGCAACCTCTGTGGCCATACGCTTCTCAGAGAAAGTACGGAGTTTGCGTTCATCATCCACTTCAATGAGTTTCTGGCAGCCAGTGGCTGGGAAGGATATATTTAGCTTCATCGTGAAGCAGCTGATCGCCTCCCAATATGTAGTCATTGTTGATAGGTTTTTGTAACTTGCATTTTACAACTATTCTTCTGCTGTAATATTAATTCCTCATACAGAACATTCCCTGCCGTCACCAGAGAAATAAATAATAATCACTTCCCAACAATGACATGAACTCAAAGGATTTAAAATACTCTGAATACCTTAGGTAGTGAGCATCACCTTTGAAGACAGTAGCTATTACCAATACCAAGATAGCATTTGCTTCATTGTTCTTTTTCTCATACTTATGTCAGATTCCTAAAAGGGGTTGAATATAAATTAGGATATCAAGTAAGGGATATTAAGTGAATAAAAGTTTTGCTCAATGAATTGGACACTACAATTCATTACATAGGCAGAAGAGTTGTTCACTGTGTAAAGTACAAAGATTCACCTTTGTACTCATGCTTTAGGAGAACACAAGATCGCTCCTCTAGCTTTCTTGTCATGTCAACTTTCTTATCAGTAGTTCTCTCTTTTCATTGACAAACGACAGAAACAGAAAACAGACTCTAATCCTGCCAAGTGCAGCCATTTGAATTAAAATACAGTAATACTTATTAGCCTCTGTTTCCAGTGGAGGCATTTTGTGTCTGAAGAATTGTATGGAATTATATATGAGTTTGGATTTGTACCCTTTGAGAGCATGCTGAATAATATTTTTAGTGTCTGGGAGCTTGAGATCCCCCAAATCTGAAGTGACTTTTTTTTTTTTTTTAATTTCCCTGAGACAGCCTCTCTCTCTGTTCCCCGGCTACAGTGCAGTGGTATGATCATAGCTCACTGCAATCTTGAGCTCCTGGGCCCCAGCTATCCTCCTGCCTCTGCCTCCCCAGTATTTAGGACTATAGGTACACACCACCATGCCCGGACATTTTTTCTATTTTTTGTAGAGACAGTGTCGCTCTTGCTCAGGCTGGTCTCTAACTCCTGGCCTCAAGCCATCCTCTCCTCTTGGCCTCTCACAGTGCTAGGATTATGGGTCTGAGCCACTGCGCCCCGGCCTGAAATGACATTTTTCCAAACACTTCGGTGATTAGTTACAGACAGTAATCCGCTGGAATTTTAATGTGGCCTTTTAAGGAGAGGGGAGACCATCCTCTGCCCTAGAACACGGTCGCGCCATTTCAGGAGAGCCTTTTCAAGTAGACTCTGTCTCCAACAGCACCTTCCAGAAACCCCTTGACGGCATTGGGACAGGCAGGAACTACATTACCCAGAAAGCGCTGCCTCGAAAGACAGAGCAAAGGAGCCAGTGAGGGCTTACGGAAAAAGCGTTTCCGTAACGTCCGGGCGGGACTTCCGGTCTCCTCGAGGAGCGGCCATTTTGGTAGGCGTCGAGTGTAGTTGCTGGGTGAGAGTTCCGGAGCTCTGGGTGGGGACCGAGGTAACTGAGCCAGACGGTGAAGAGGAGTGGTCCCTGCTGCACGGAGGCGGCTGTGAGGCTCCGTGAAGGCGCCAGCCTGACCCGCGCCAGTGCCGGGAGAGCGACCTCCGTCCCGGGTCCCTGCTCGGGTCTCTGCCCGGGTCTCCGGCCTCTTCAGGCCCCGCTCCGCCCACGTAGTCCAATGGCCGCGGTGGAGGTGAGGGACCCGGCTCAGGTAATTGTTGTGTTTTCCACGCCTTCACTACCCGCCTCCATTTTCGCCCAAGTCCGGAAGTCCCGAGTGAGGTGCACCTGCTCATATCTCTTCAGCCTGGACCCCTGTGTCTGGGACAGTGAGGCACTCCTGGTAGGGGTCCCTTTTTCTCACATCCAATGGGATAGGGTGTGGGAGAGTGTGAGAGGAAGAGGGACCGGCACGTGCAAATACTTTGGAAACTGGGATCAACGTGTGCCTGTCGGGAACAAGGTGTGAGGCGGAATTACTCCTGAAGAGCAGATTGAAGTTTGTACTTTCATTGTGAGGGTGCTAGAAGCCATGGAGAGTTTGGAATAAAGAAGGGACACGGGCAAAGTGGATAGAGGTGATGAGGACCTTGAAGCACTGAGAGGTTGAATCTTTGTTGTAAATCACACAGGTGGTAAGCAATGGCATTTTACACTGAGGCGCTGAGGTCAGACAATCAGCTCCAGGTTACCTGGTTCCAAGGCCAAGAAAGGGTACAGTGAGGCCTGAGTTTATCAGATCCCATCAGGGGCACATTCCTATAAAGTTTGCCTCATCTATCAAGTAGTGATGGCTGCTGAAGCGCTTAAGAAACCCAGACAGGGAAGTGGAGGGTGTACCATTCCCTCGCTGGCCCTTAACCCCTACCTACATACTCTATGGATTGTGGTATCCTAAGACTCTTATGTGGATTTTTTTTCCCCAATTCTTTGCTCTTGGGACCCTGGAGAAGCCCCAAACCTAGGGTCCTAGGTTTATGACACAGGTTATATGGAGGTATTCCCATTCCTGTGAACTGATGTAAATATACTTGTAAGGTTAACCCGGGAGTTAATGCTGGATCTCAAATGCTTAGAGATAAAACTGATCAGAGAGGGGAGGTGAAATTACCACAATTCCCTCTGTCCATAGGCTCCATTTGGGCTGATGTTGGAGATTAGACTGGAGTTGAGGGAGGCAGATGGAAGATCAGAGTTGAGGCTTCTGCCATAAGTCATGTGAGGGTTAATGGACCAGCTTCAAGGCTAAGGAGATGTGGCTGGATTCAAGATTCATATTTTGTAAAAGGGTACCTGGTATTTCCTAATGTGGATGGTGAGGGCATGTAAGAGAGGGATCAGGTATATCCTAGGGTTCTTGGTCTTAGCACCTGTAACAATGGGAGCTGCATCAACTATGATGAACAAGTCGTATTTGGTATAATATTCATGGGGATAGCAGGAGGGTTGTTTTGGCATGTTAAGCCTGAGACAGTTCAGAGACAATTAAGTGGAGACATCAAATAGGTAACTAGACATACAGGGTGGGATATCTGGGAAGAGATTGATATTGGAGACATCCATTATATGGTAGCTAATGTCTTGACTAAGGTAAGTTAGCCGTGGGTCACATTTAGCAGGGGTAGTGTTCAGATAATGATGGCAAAACTATTAGGTGGCCAAGAAGAGATGGTTGGAGGTTAAGGACTAGATCTCTTGCTTGGGTCCATGTGTGACCTTGTTGGCCTTCCTGAACACAGGAGAGGGTGGTAAGTGACCATAAGGTAGAATGTATCAGACAGCATAGCATGGCAGAAGATACAGGGTTCCAAGAAGAGAATAGATATGAGACACATGCAAAATCATATGAGTAATTGTGGGAAGATGGCACTCAGGCTGGTATCAGTGCTTATTCACCACTCTTTGGGCCCCCCAAGATTTTGAGGCAGTTTTGTGCTTGGGAGGGGGGATGGTTTCCATTCAGCCTAGTGGATATGGTTAGGGAGAAATATGGTCATCTGTGAAAGTCAGTAGGCCTGGGGTGTATGACCAATGGGACTGAACTTTAAATGGCATTAGGTAGACAGAGGAAAGTTGTCGTAGTTGAGGGGTCAGCCAGGGCAACAAAGAAGTAGTATAGGCTGGGCATGGTGGCTCACACCTGTAATCCTAGCACTCTGGGAGGCCGAGGCGGGAGGATTGCTTGAGCTCAGGAGTTACAGACCAGCCTGAGCAAGAGTGAGACCCCATCTCTACTAAAAAAAAATAGAAATTAGTTGGGCAGCTAAAAATAGAAAACAAATTAGCTGGGCGTGGTGGTGCACACCTGTAGTCCCAACTACTCATGAGGCTGAGGCAAGAGGATTGCCTGAGCCCGGGTTTGAGGTTGCTGTGAGCTAGGCTGCCGCCATGACACTGTAGCCCAGAAAACAGAGCGAGACTCTGTCTCAAAAAAAAAAAAAAAAAAAATGGTATGGATATCTGGAACCACATGTGGATCTGTGTGGCTACAGAACTATGCAAGGATACCTTTATGGACTGATTCGAGGCTACCACTGTTGGTGGGAACCATGGGAATTGTGTGGTAATGTTGTATCCTCTTTGAATTTTCCAAACATACTTTGCATGCTTTCAACCACATTGTGGTGTAAGGCCAAAATGAAGCCTGAATATGCTGTCCCACGTTGACATGTGGTAATACTGGCACACCCTCAAATGGCTTGAGTTCAAATGCCATTCTCAATCTGCTGTCTTAGATAATGTATCCTAGACTAATAAACCTTTTCATCAAGGGGACCAGGCAGAGTTCTTGGTTATTATACTTTATGGTCAATTTCAATTACATCCCTATTCCCAGAGATATTTAAACAAGCCAGTTGCATCCTTCCAGGGGAATCAGGGATCATCACACCATCTTCATCCTACAGAGCCTGCAAAAAACACTCTCTGGTTGCTGATTGTTATCCATAGTGCAACCTCTATGTGGCCCTCTGTGGTGAGTGGCATTCTTCTCTCCCGGGCTGTGAGTATATTTGATTTGTAAATTGCTGTTGGTGGTATCTGTCCATTGTTGGATGTCATGTGTTTGACCATCACTAGAGTGAGAATCCCTCCCTCACAAGTAGAAAAAAAGGAGGGCATTAAAATACTTTAACTTGTAGTGAGGCTAGAGATAGGCTGTTGGTGGGGGCCAGTCAAATGTGGATGGCCACAAGCATGTGTCTGTGCAGTCTAAAGAATGAGGTGTATTTTGAGAGGGAGTTTGTCTGATAGACCCAGGATACTACATCAACAGTTACATGACCTCAGCCATAACAGGAATTGCCTGTCAGGAGGGTGGACCCTTTGTATGTCAGGACCATAGCATAGAGACCTCTTGGCTTGTTTCTTGTTGCTGATGGCTATATCCCATGATCATTGGGCCCATGAGGAGACAAAGGCATCAACGGGCCTAGTTTCTAGTCTGAGTTAGGGACCCTGGGAGAAGGTGGGCAAGGGTGGATGTGTGGGAGAGAAGGATTGTGGAACCTCAGCATAGGGGCTGCTTGTGGATTCACCTTTCCCCATCATAGCAGGGCCCTGTGACCTTCGAGGATGTGGCTGTAAACTTTTCCCAGGAGGAATGGAGTGTCCTTAGTGAGGCTCAGAGATGCCTGTACCGTGACGTGATGCTGGAGACTGTGGCACTTTTGTCCTCCCTTGGTAAGGCCCTCACACTCATGTTGTGACCTGATCTAGTCTCTGCCCCTTCCCTTTTTCCCCATTGGCTAGAATGTCTTTCTCATATCAGTAGCATGGATGGACACAGTATTCTCCCTCAGTTCTCTGGGTAGTTTCTGTAGTTGATAAGAGTCAGGTGTGTATACCTGCCTCTTCTCTCTTTGAGCAGCCCCAACACCTGCTTCACTGCAGGCTCCCAGGGAAGGATTCAGGATTGGGATTCTTGGAGTCACCCTAATGCATCCCACCTTGCTTGCTCTCTGCCTATCTGGAAGACTTTGTCCAGATACAAGACTCCTGTGTGCCCAGGTTCTGCTTCCTTTCTCTAGTTGACATTTCTTCATGCCTTCCTATGGCAGGAATTGCCATCAGTGACATTGTCACTGCCTACACAGACCATAGCTGTTCTTGCAAGATGCTCCTTAGCACTTCTCTTTATAATACTTAGTTTCTTCTCCTGTGGGCTGTCCTGTGCTGAGTTGCTTTGAGCCACTGTTGGCTGTTCATCTGTCCTATCATTTCCTATCATGGGACCCTAACACCCAGGTCCCATGTACTTGGTCATGGTGATGGTAGGATGGTCCTGAAGATGCAAATGAATGCACCCTAAGGTGATGGGCTCAGAGGGAGCCTGTCCCAGAGGATTAGCATCCTGGAGGAGGGCATGATGTCAAGGCTTTGTTCAAATCATATCAGAAAATTATTTTATTTGACTAGTATTTCTGTGGCCATACAAGGAGGCACACACTATTTCTGTCTTCCCCATTCTTGAGAATTTGCAGAATTGTCAGTTCTACACCTTATCACTTCTGCTATTATATCCGTCCTGAGATTAATCTTCACATCCATGGACTCCATGTCTAATGCATTTTTCTTACATCTCTATTTGCAGTGTACTCCAATTTTGGCATGTATATTTTGTATTTTCGAGTTGGTACCCATTGTTAAACTGTCTCTGACCAACAGCTACTATATGGTAGTCATATTTTCTTGGGCCTGGACATGTCCCACTATACAATGTTCACATGTCATCAACAGATAAGGTTCTGCAGACAAGTTCTTTGCACAGGAAGTAGTTGTAGACCCCGTCTCTACCTGCTCTGTTGCATGTGTGGTTGATGCCCGCACATAATGAGGCCTCATAGATTCTGTGACCTTTATACCTCAGTAGTACTAAACCACCCTGTCTTCAAACTGAACTCAACATTCTATTCCTGCAGATATTTCCATGGGCTGATTCCTTAATTTGTCAGACACACCTGTGAGTGGGCTATGCATTCCCTCCAAAAGTAACTTGTACTTCACCAACATTTTCTTGCTTTCAGGTGGTTGGTGTGGAGCTAAAGAAGAGGAAGCACCTTCTAAGCAGAGCGATTCTATACTAGGAGTGTCTCCAGACAGGACTCGTAGGACAAAAGTGTCTCCCAAGAAGGCCCACCCCTGTGAAATGTGTGTCCCGATGTTGAGAGACACCATGCGCTTGGATAAGCACCAGGGAATGCATTGCAGACAGAAACTGAATAGGTGTGGGGAAAAATTAAATCTTCGTCAGCACCAGAAGCAGCAAGAGAAACCCTGCAGAAGCATTGTCCGGGGAGCATCATTTTTAAAGAGCTGTAAGTCCCACGTGGCAGTGAAGCCATTTATCTTAAGTCAGGTTGGGAAAGACTTGAGATTACTCCAGAATGAGACAACTCACACTGAGGAGAAGTCAAGCAGTGAAACTAAGTGTGGGCCACCCCCACAGGGAGAAAAAACTCATGATAGCTGTGGACACTCCATGAAAGTCTCCAACTCCAAATACATGCTTGCTCAGCACCAGAGACTTCTCCCTAGTGAAGGATGTTATGTGTGCAGTGAATGTGGAAAATCCTTTAGTGAAAAGAATAGCTTCAATAATCATCGGAGAGTTCACACTGGAAGAAAACCTTATGAATGTGGAGAATGTGGGAAATCTTTTCGTCAAAAGGGCAACCTCATTCAACATCAGCGAGGTCACACTGGAGAAAGGCCTTATGAGTGTAAGGAATGTGGGAAATCATTTAGGTACAAGTCCCATCTCACTGAACACCAGAGACTTCACACTGGAGAAAGACCTTATAATTGTGGGGAATGTGAGAAATCATTTAACAAGAAGTCTCATCTCCTTGTACACCAGAGGGTTCACACTGGAGAAAGGCCTTATAAATGTGAGGAATGTGGGAAATTATTTAGTCATAAGAACTGTGTTAATATACACCAGAGAATTCACACTGGAGAAAGGCCATATGAATGCAACGAGTGTGGGAAATCATTTGTCTCCAGCTCTGCACTTTATGTTCATAAGAGAGTTCACACTGGGCAAAAGCCTTATGAGTGTAGTGTGTGTGGGAAATCCTTTGCTGAAAGCTCCAGTCTCATTAAACACAGGAGAATTCACACTGGGGAAAGGCCTTATGAATGCAGGGAGTGTGGAAAATCATTTCATCGCAGTTCTTCCCTCCTTCAACATCAGACCCTTCACACTGGAGAAAAGCCTTACGAGTGTAGTGTGTGTGGGAAATCCTTTGCTGAAAGCTCCAGTCTCATTAAACACAGGAAGGTTCACACTGGAGAAAGACTTTAAGAGTGCAGTGCAAGTGGAAAAAAATTTACCCAAAGCTCTGCTATCACTGGACATGGGAGAGTTTGCACTAGCAAAATCATTACATGTGAAATAAATTTGAGGAATTCTTTAGACAAACCTCTGTGCTTCAAGATCAGAAACTTCACACTGGAACAAAGCTTTATGATTGTGACAACTGTGGGGGTATTCTCTATCCAAAAGGCTATCTTTACATACAAGAGAGCTGCCACGCAGAAGTGACTTTTGAGTGCAATAAATGAGACAAAGCCTTTAGCCTTCTCTTATGATACCAGAACATTCACATTAGAAAAGCAACATGCATGCACAGGGAATGTTATTTATTGTTGACTGTAACACTGGAGGAGATCCTTTATGAGGGTGCCATGTGCCCAAATTGAATGTCTTAAGTATTTTTAGTGCACATAAGTTTTCCTTCTCTATGTCCCCTAGATGAGAATGTATCTACTGATATGATGTATTGACATGGTTTTTTGTTTCACATAGACTAGTGAGAAAATTGAGAATTTTTAAAATATTATTTTGGTAAGTTTTTAAAGCACAGTTTTCAGCTTCTCTTCAATTTTTTTTTTCTAAAATGGATAGTGCATTCTTGGATTTTCCTTTTACACCCATTCATATTTTCTGCCTTAAAAATATTACAGTGATTTTATATATATTGCAATTTTTGTATTAGTGTACATTTTTCTTATATATAACATTTTTTATTTTTTAAATATATACCAATTCTTATTGTATATATAGCAATAACTGTCCTTTTTAAATTTTTTTTTGCCACAGTTATCCAAGTAGGGGATATCCTACTAATTTTCAAAATTTGACATGCACACAGAAAATTGCATACAAGTTAAGTGAAATATTTTGTAAATTTAATGTCTCAGTAGCTACTAACTAGGTCAATAAATGGAATATTTGTAGGACATCAGTTGGCTCCTGATCCTCTTAATGAAATTATTCCAACCTCCCCCAAATTAGGAAATTTTTTCTTATATTAAACTTAGTGCCTTCTAGCTTTTTTATAGGTAGTATACTGACCAATGTAGTTTAGCTTTGCCAGTTTTGAAACTTTATATGAATGTAATCATAGGACAAAAATTGTATGTGTGGCCACAATTTGCACAATATGTATTTCTGATTTTACCTGTATTTTTGCAGATACATCAAGCAATTTTCATTTTTATATGTTATGTATGTGTAAAATAAGGAGAAACATATATTGGTCTCTGTACTGGTACCTCACTTAGAGGTCCTAAAATCTTTGAAAATAGGGTTTCTAAGTGAATGTTTTGTTCTAATGGTTGGTCCTTGACCCTGGTTCTGACACCAGAGCTCCTAAGGCCTTTGGAATTTTGTGAGTGATAAGAGCATCTGACACAGAGTTGCTGAATTCCTTACTATTTCCTGAGTGCCAGGAGTGACTTTTGATCTCACAAGGTGAATGAGGTCTGAAGTTGGGGGCAGTTTTGTGGGACTGAGCCTTTAACTTGTGTTATCAGTGCTGTCTCCAGATAGAATCAGAGTTGAGTTAAATTGTTGGACTCCCAGTTGGTGTCTGTCTAGAAGTGGAGAATTCCTTGTTGTGGGAAAGATGCATTGATGACCAAAAGTGTGAGAATATAGAAGGAGTAATCAGTTTGTTTTTCCTGTACATTTGGTGTCAGTAAAGTGGACTTGTAAAATGACCCTGTGTCATGGAAATGTGGTTTGGGAACAGAAAGGGTGAAAGAGTGGAGCATGCAGACTCTTTGATCCCTGGGTGACTACCTAGTCACCTGTGGTATGAAACTACAGCTGTGCTGGAATCACTTAATAAAAATGTGTTGCCAATGAATTTAGAGATGGGAGTGTCTTGGTCCATTTTCTGTTGCTATAAAATAAACTACACACAAGACACCAGCATCATTTGGGGGCCTTTTTGCTGCATCATAACGTGGGTGAGGGCATCACATGGCGAGATGGGAAAAACGTGTCTGCTTGTCAGCTCATATCTCTCTTCCTCTTCTTAAAAAGCTACTAATCCCATCATGAGGCTGCCACCCTGATGACCTTATCTAATCCTAATTACCTCCCAGAGTTGCCACCTCCAGTCAAAATACAAATCTGAGGATTAAGTACCCCACTCATGAAATTTGAGGTTACATTCAAACCATAGCAGAGGTAGACATGACTCCTAAATAGTTGCCTCATTGGATATGTAAGGAAATGCAAATTAATAAGCATGCTACACATACAGTCCCTTAGTTATTGTTATCTGTAATAGATAAAATGAAAGTTCTGGGTCTTATGTACATGCAGGACTGAGTTCAGATTTGGAATGATGTAAGCTTTGGCCACTAGCTACTGTCAGAAAAAGGAGAATCTGGCCCAGGTATGGTGGCTCATGCCTGTAATCCTAGCACTCTGTGAGGCCAAGGTGGGAGAATAGCTTGAGCTCAGGAGTTTGAGACCAGCCTGAGCAAGAGCGAGACTCCATCTCTACTAAAAATAGAAAAATTAGCCAGGCATGGTGGGGTAGGCATGGTGGCGTATGCCTGGAGTTCCAGCTACTTGGGAGGCTGAGGAAGGAGAATTGCTTGAGCCCAGGAGTTCAAGATTACATGGATGTATGATTGGGACACTACATTCCAGCCTGGGCATCAGACCGTGTCTCATTAGAATAGAATAGAATAGAATAGAATAGAATAGAATAGAATAGAATAGAATAGAATAGAATAGAATAGAATAGAATAGAAAAAATAAATAGGTAATATAAAATAAAATATGAAATATAAGGTAAAAATAAAATCATAACATAATGCATAGTATTTGCATATAACCTGAGCACATTATACCATATATTATAAATCCTCTTGAGATTCCTTATAGTACCTAATACAAGACAAATGCTATATAAATAGTTGTTATACTATGTAGTATTTTTTAATTGTTTTGCTGTTATTTCTTTTTGTATATTTTCAGTACATGGTTGATTGAATCCTCAGATGGGGAATCTGCTGGTATTGAAGGCTGACGAGTGCTAGTGATGAGCTGCTGTAAGAAATTCCTAAAAATGTGGAAGTAACTTTGGAATTGGATAATAGAGCCTAAAAGAGTTGTGAGGAACATAGCAGATAAAGCCTAGATTTCCTTCAAGTGAAAGGTGATTCTCCTGAGATCTCAGATGGAAATGAGGAACATGTTATTGGAAAGTGGAAAAAAGGCAATGTTTGTTATACAGGGTTTTGAAGAAAGTAGATTTGTTTGAGATACCAAACCTTGATATTCAGGTGAGGAGATTTCTGAGCACAGTGTTGAAGGTGAAGCTTGGGGTTTCCTCACTGGTTATTGTAATGAATGAGGGGAGCAAGATGAACTAACAAAAAATTGTTGATATATAGGCACTAGAACTTGAAGATTTGGGAAATTCTCAGCCTATTTATATTGGAAAAAAATGAGAAAGCATGTTCTGGGAAGAACACCAAGTGTGTGGCTGGACAGTTATTTGATAAAGAGATTATGGATGGATATGAATCATAGTTTAAATCAGCCATTTCTGTAGTACCTAGGAAAAGTGATGGGATTATGTCAGCAGAAACACTGCTGGGACCAAAAGGGACAGAATAACATGGGATGAAAGAGTGATTCTACACGATGTGACCATAGAGCCATCTGCTACAAACGTGGCAATATGCATTATTCTTGAAGAAAAACGATGAATGACCTCGAAGACTATTCAGAGATTATGACGGATGCCACTCCCTCTATGGCCCAGTGAGCAGAGACGAGCCCTCCCAGCAGAACCGAGGAAGCAGAGCTGCCCTCAGCAAACCCAGCATGTGGGAGTGATGGTGCTGTCCCGGTGGGCCCAGAGAAGAGAACATCCAGCTAGTGAAGGTTATTCTTGAGTCCTAATGTCTGGTGGGATTTGCCTTGCAGGATTGGAATTTGGTTGGGACCCGTCACCCCTTCTTTTCAATTTCTTCCTTTGGAAACAGGAATGTCTATCCTATACCTGCCCACCATTGCATTTGGTGGGCATATAACTTGTTTAGTTTTACAGGTTGACAGCTGGAAAGGAATTTTTGCCTCAGGATCAGTCATAACTCAAGTCTCACAGGTAGATGATATTTAGATGAGGCTTTGAAATTGATGCTGGAATGGAGTGAATGTATTTGCATGCAGAAGAACATGAATTTTAGGCATCAAGAGGGCGGAATGTTATAGACAGAATGTGTGCTCTCCCCCATTAGCTGGTCCTGGGAGGGGCAGTTTCTCCACAGTCAATAAAACCCTGAAGATGTCAAAACTTTATAAGATACAGAAAATTTTTTTAAAAACATGCTTAATACAATTGGTCCAAAAATACACAATGCATTTTAAATGCCTGAAATGTCCTGGGGCATGGTAGTACCCCATAAATACTGGTTCTGATCATACTGTTAGGGACAAGCTGAACAGCTGGACTTGGGATCCATCCTGTGGCTCTTTCCGGGGGCTGACGTCTATTAGCTGTGGCACATGGGGCTTGAGGCTGAACCTCTCTGGGCCTCATTTTCCACATCTCTACATGGGGGCTAATAATATAATAGTGCTCACCTCCTAGGGTTACTGTATGGACTAAAATAGATTGCTAACTGTAAAGCATGTAGAACAGGACTGAGCGATGAGCAAATGCTGCATGTACTTTTATCTGTTCATGGTGCGTGCCTCAGAGGGGCCAGCAGGATGCCAGGGAACATCTTATCAGGACAGTTTTGGCCTAATTCACCTTGCTGTCCAAGGTGTCTTGGGAAAGACTAAGATCTTTGTGGGTCTAATCTTGTGGTCCAGTTGCCAGTATTATTTGAGGACACAAAGGTCACTCTGGAGAGGGAACAGTTCTTGTAACAACACCCACTGCATGTGGGAGAAGCATGAATTTGGCTCTTTGCTTCCAGCCTATGTCCCATTTCTCTAGCAGTAATGAAGAAAAGCTGCTCCCCAGGAACTGCCAAGAATCTATGTGCCCTCAAGTCCAGGATCTGGTAGGCAGGTGTCTCTGCCTGTAGGGGACCATGTGGGAGCCATACTAGACACAGAAACATCAGGTGTGACTAATACTGGTGGAGGAGCCTGCAGTCAGCTAGAGAAGATATGCCCCTTCTAAGGTTGTTTCCACAAGTATTCCCAAGAACATGAATGTGCGTGAGTGTGTACAGAAGTTCTCAGGACATCCAGTGCTGTGTTCCTATGGCTGAGGTCACTGGCAGTACAAACCATATAAAGATTTTGTGAATATCCATGCTTTCACCTGCTGGTCCTCACGGCACAGGCAAGAAAATGGGCCTTAAGAGAAGACAGTTCCTGTCACTGATGGTTGTGCCTTTGTGGTCCAGCCCTAGTTCTGGATGATTCAATGGAAAATGGCCTTTATTGCTTGCCAATCTCCTTCTCCATGGATGGAGAGCTGCTTCTCCCAAGACATGAAGAGAGATGGTAGAGTGACAAGAGTTTTTGTAAATTTCCAGGATTTCCAAGAGAAATGTGAGATCCAGAATTTTATGTATTATATGTATTTATTATATGTATTTATGTATTATTATGTATTTATATTCTCCAAAGCTGTATTGTGGTATAATTAGCTTGTAATAAACTCTACAAATTTATGTGTACAATTTGATATATAAACACAGATACATTCATATATGTGTGTATATATGCATATGTATGTGTGTTTATACATGTGTATAGGCACAGACACAGCGGGGAAACCATCATCATGAACAACTTAAGGAGCATATCTATAATGCTTAATATTATGTCTTCTCCCTAGACAGTCCCTCTCTCCCTGCCTCTTTCCCTTCCATGGTCATCCTTCCCTTGATAACTTTTTTACTTTACTTCAAAATAAATGTTTGCCTTTTAAAAAAATTTATAGCAATTGAATCTTTTTTTTTTTTTTTTTTTTGAGATAGAGTCTCACTCTGTTGCCTGGGCTAGAGTGCCGTGGCGTCAGCCTAGCTCACAGCAACCTCAAACTCCTGGGCTCAAGCGATCCTTCTGCCTCAGCCTCCCAAGTAGCTGGGACTACAGGCATGCACCTCCATGCCTGGC
>CAUYRT010103369.1:0-48037 GCA_963574885.1 Lepilemur ruficaudatus
TCAGCCTAGCTCACAGCAACCTCAAACTCCTGGGCTCAAGCGATCCTTCTGCCTCAGCCTCCCGAGTAGCTGGGACTACAGGCATGCGCCACCATGCCCGGCTAATTTTTTCTATATGTATTTAGTTGTCCAATTAATTTCTTTCCATTATTAGTAGAGACGGGGTCTCGCTCTTGCTCAGGCTGGTTTCGAACTCCTGACCTTGAGCAATCCGCCCGCCTCAGCCTCCCAGAGTGCTAGGATTACAGGCGTGAGCCACCGCGCCCGGCCTATTGGATTTTAATTTATACCTTTTTGCATTATTTTTTGGAGATTGCTGTGAGGCTTACATTATACAACTTATCAAAATCTACTTAGTATTGCAATACTTCATATAAAACATAGAAACTTTTGACATTATAGTTCCATTTACACTTCCCATTCTTTGTGCATTGTTATCACATATGTTACATCCATATTATTATAAGCCTAGTAACTCTTTTTATAATTTTTGCTTTAATGAATCATATATCATGTACTTGCTGTTCAATTTAAAAACCATAACTGCCTTGGGATCAATGTGGGTATCTGCTTTTCAGTCCATGATTGCTAGGACCTAGTTTTCTATTTGGATATCGGCCTGGCATTCCATCTGTTCTCTTCCTTGTCCTTAAAGAGTTTCTAAGCCTGGAGCTTCCTCAAACACTATGTTGTTAATAAAGTTTCTGCTTCAATAAAATAAAATAAAATAAAATACTCATGTCTTTTAAATAAATTTAGAGGAAAAATAAATACAGACTTTTATATTTATTCAGATATTTACTATTGCCTGTGCTGTTTATTTCTTTCACTAGATCTGAGTTACCATCTGGTATCATTTCCTTTCAGCTTGCAGGATTTCATTTGACATTTCTTGTAATGCAGTTTTGCTTGTGAAAAATTCTCTGTAGATCTGAAAATATCTTTATTTAACCATCCATTTTGAAACATAATTTCATTAAATATAAAATTCTGGATTAACAGGTTTTTGCACTACTTTAAATATATCATATCTATTGTCTTCTGGCCTCTATTGTTTTGCATAAGAAGTTGGCTGTCATTTGTATTATCGTTGCCCTGAATGTAATCTGCTTTTATACTCAGATTGCTTTTAGTCCTGGGAGGTTGGCCTGTTCAAACAATATTTTTGTTGCTCTCCTATGTCCTGTTGGGTTCAGCCAATGTGGAGAACTGGCAGGAGATCAGAGGGAAGGAAGAGCATGAAATCAGAGTATTTATCACTGTGGCTTTCTCCATACAGTGTTTTTCTTAGGCTGACTACATCCCTTTTTTGAAGATCACAACTCCTTTCAAGGAAACTCTCTCTATGTGACTCTCTACCAAGATTCTGATAACCACTTCCTCCACCGCACCCCTTCAGGCCTAAGGGTGGTAATGACCCCACCGTTACTAGTCCCAGAGAACCATACTATCCTGTGTGGTTTCCCCATATTTGCACACACCTTTGTGAACTAGACCCTTTGTGAAGTCCTCCTCAAATTATCCTAATTTGACTGTCCCATCTCTGTCTTTCAAAGGTCCTTAGAATTCAGGTCATTTAGAATTTAAAGTAAGCTCTGAGTGCTCCAGAAACACAGATAGTTTACTAGGTCTGGCCTCATCAGAGAGGCCTGGAATGTTTTCCTAAAAGAAGCAAAATCCAAACTGAGTCCTGAAGCTTGCATTAGCTAAGTAAAAGCGAGGGAGAGATCCAAGGAAGCTTGGTGGTCTGAGTACTGCACACAGGATGGTCTGACTTGGAGCAAGCGAGAGCCTAAGAGGAAGTGGGAGCCAACACAGAGAGAGGCAAAGGGCCTGACCATGAACTATGTCAAGTAGTCAGTAACTTGAAACCCAAGGAGAGTGATATGTAATGTTTGGTTTCACAATTGATAACATCTCCAGAAAGCTTGGAAACTTGTGTAACTTAAAGGCAGAGTGATCACACAAATCCTATCTTCTCAGAAAATCCCAAGGATTAATGAAGGACTCTCTCTCATCCAGCAGCAGTAAGATGCTCTAAGGTCATTAATGCCCCAGGGTACCGTGCTGTCCTTGCATCTTTTTATCCTGCTGTCGGATGAAGGTTTAGCAGGCACTGAAGAGCAGCCACTGTCCTTTCCTTTTAAAATTTGTGGGTGATGTCTTTTTCCCAGGCCCTTGCTATACACCCAATCCCTTAGTGTTTGGGTTGCCAAACTCTTTCTACACCACCATGAGAGGATAAGAACCTAAACTAGCACTTGAATGATCTTCTCAATTTTCCTTCCCTTTAATGTAAAACCAATGCCTGCACCCACTTGTTTGGACAGTTGCAATAGTTACACGGTGGCTTCACGCCCAGACCCAAGCAGCTCAAGGTGAGAGTGGGAGAGAACAGTGCCTCCCTCCCACGCCCACTCCACCCAGCAGGGAGACCCTGTGGCCCAACACACCGGTAAAATGTGGTCCAAAGAATATCAGGTTTTGGCCTGGCATGTTATCAGATCATCAAGAGAGTACAGAAAGGGGCAGAAGGAGAATATCACTGCTGCTTCTCTGTAGCCAAAATCGGAGTGCGAAGCAAGGAATATGCCCTCTCGGTTCATTAAGAAGATTGGGCTAGAAAATGTCTACAGTTTCTTCCATCCCTGAGATCGAGTCTCCTGGATTTATCCCCCCCATAGATATTAATAGTTTCATAAACTGTGGCCCCCATTTTTGCCACGTAGAAAGATAAAGCATATGTGTCTGACAAAGAAGATTCAAGGGGATGAACTGGGTCATAATTTGGGGAGCTGGAATCGGGGGAAGGATGGAACTCCTCCCAGGGTGGTTGCATGAATTAGCATTGCTGATTTTTAGTTCACTTCTCTAAAGTAGAAGTTTCCCTTAGATTTATTTTATACACATACACACACAGTTTTCTTCAGTGGAAAAACATTTGTAACACACACTTGCAAATTTTCTAGATTTCTTGAACTCAATCACCTGCTTGCTAGTGTTTCAAGCTAGCAGGCACTTCAGATTCAGTTGAGATAATGCCCCAGAATCTCTGTGCTTGGCATAAGCGTCAGGAAAAAAGCCATTTCTTTTGAAAGGTAAGCACAGGCCTGTGAACAGTGCTGATGGGGGCAGAAATCACTTTTCACTCCGTGTGGGGTTACTTTCCGATTCACAGGCTGGAGGGACACAAATGATTTGTCAAAGCTCAACGAGAATGGACAGGGATAAGTTTAGAAGGATAAAATGGATTTCTATGACAGCCAATGTCTTTGAAAACAGGTGTTTTCTCAGCAAATAGGTTCGACCTGCAATAAAATGCAACACTGGTTTAGTAATTTCTCATCCTATATCATATGGTATTGGTTTTGTCTTTACAGATTACATTTCCTTTTCATCCAAATTCTGCCACATTTGTACCTACCCACCCCTGCCATGATATTTCTGGACAAACTGATAATCAAATACTCTCAACCTGAAAGTTTCTTGGTGAAAAAAAAGCAAAACACAGAAATCCTTAAAGAGAAGTTTCTGTCTCTTTCCCAATGGCAATATGGTTCTTTGTTTAAATGACACGTAAACAGAAGGCCAGCCTGTGGGCAAGCTGCCTTTGACACCGCCAGCCTGGCCTCCTTCCCCACCATCACCCTGAAATGCCTGCGTCATGGACGTCACTAACAAGTGTGGCAAAGGGAGAACGTCGTTGAGGACATTTTTGGAGAACGATTTTGTTTTCTAGCTTGGGCTCACTCATAATAATTGTAAATATACCTAAGCTTCATCCTCATTCATTCATGATTCAGTAGGTCTCTGGAATCGCAGAGCCAAAAAGTTTTGTTTTGTTTCATTTTGTTTTTTCTAATGGTGCTCAAAGTACCATCGTAGAGAAGCTACCTGTGGGACCTTAGCAGTGTCTTGAAGAAGCAGTCGCCCTTTTTTATAAATGAAGAAACTGAAGCCCTGTGAGGCTGAGTGACTGCTTGGTCCCAGTGCTGGGGACAGAGCTGGCCTAGGATTCCAAGTCCCCTAACTCCTGAGCCGGCTCTGATTCCCACACCCCACCACTAAGCCACTTCGACCTCTGTGAGGCTCGGTTTCTACGTCCCTAAAGGGAAATAATAATCAGTGCTTTGCCTGCCACATAGAGCTTTGGAGAGATCACAAGACGAGATGGGAGAGGGCTCTGGATGCTGCTGAAGCCACACGTGGGGGTGGACGGGGTAATATGACCCCGAAGGAAGTCCCCACGGATGCCACATCAAAGGCCCGCACTTCCCGAGCCATTGTCTGTGTGTTTATGGATGAGTTCCTGCGGAGGTCGCCAGGTCCAGTGCCTGACAGCTCTGACGCAGGGCTCTCCGGGGTGGGGATGGAGTGTTCCGGCGGTGAGAGGAAGAGCCGTGTTTATTCCCAGGGAGCTTGGTCGCCAGGCTTGGGGCCAAGACCACTGGGCACCTTTTGGGGGTGGGACGGTGGCACCCAGAAGAGACTGCAGAGGACAGCAGCTGGGGAAGGATTCCGGGAGTGGCCCTCCAGCTCAACACCCCCATCCCACACCTCCACTTCCCCTGAATTCGTCCTCCTCCAGGCGGCCTATGATGCAGAGAAAAGAGCACGTGAGGATGGAGGCAGAGATGGAAGTGGTACCGCCGTGGGCCAAAGAACGCCAAGGTTGCCGCCTTCAAACACAGATGCTGGAAGAAGCAGGGACAAATTTCTCTGCAGGTTTCAGAGGGAGCGTGGCCCTGCTGGCACCTTGACTCCAGATTTCCAGCCTCCAGAACTGTGAACGCATACACCTGTTACACAGCAGCCGTAGGAAGCCAGTAACAGATCCGCAGGCCCCACTGGGGAAGCACGTGCCCCATTCTCAGGGCAGCTGTGCAACGCGCAGTTCGGACCAGGGGATCCCAGGCGCTTCCCTGTTCCTCCTGACAGGCAGCGCCTCTGGCCAGACCCCGAATGCCACGTGGGCATGTGGCGAACAAGACGATGGACAAGGTCTGCCTTTGGTGAGAGCAGCAAGAAGCCTAAAGAAGGAAATCTTGGTGGGCCAGAAATCAGCATCTCGTTCTTCCTGGTCAAAACTTTGGTCGTGAACAGTTGGTTCTGCTGGGTGGTCTGAGTTCTTGACCGCTGTGGAGCACATGTCAGCTACTCTGTATTTAGGATACAATCTAGAGTCTTCAACCTGGCCCATGGGGCCCTGCCTGTCTTTCCAGAAGCTTCTCTGTCCTCACGGCTCTCCTCACAGCTTCCTCCAGCCACACTGGTCCTTCTGATTCCCCCACTGGGCACAGGCTGGTCCCTCTGCCTGAAGAGGCCTTTCTCTTCCTCTTTGCTTGGAGAATTCCACTCCCCAGCTCTCAGTCCCAACATCTGTGGACCCACAGATGGGGTCAGATCCCCAATACATGCTCCACTTGCACCCAGGAATTCTGGTCACAGGCCCCATCCCACATGCCGTTAATTATTCTGTGTTCCCTGCTTGCCTCTGAGCTTCTAAGAGCCAGGAGCTGGTCTGGCCAAGGAGAAATGCCAACTCCAGCCTCAGCTGACAGAGACTGCTGCTACCCCCAAGATGGTGACGGTCATGATTTCATGATATACCTTCCTCCTCAGGCAGCACAAAGAAACAGCTGGATGATTGGAGTTTGTCCCCAGTCCCTGGCCCATGTGTCACTTATAAAACTGGAGAAACTGCCTGTTGCTAAGGACTCCTGGGGCTTAGTCTGGCTGTCCTGGGGAGCTATGTTTCCCAGGTCATCTGGGGCCACTCAGTGTGTGCCGAGCTGGGCCAGCCTCAGTCTGGCATCACAGCCTCCGAACACCAGGCCCACCTGTGAGATGTGCAGTGTCCCTCTCAGGGAAGTGTCACACGAGGGTCTAGTTCTGGTTCGTCCAGGCTGTCTCACTTTTGTCATTGGCCTCCCTACTTCACCTTTGGGTAATCTTAAAGGATACCGTGAATGTGAACACATATTGAAACTCTAAAGTCTTTTATTTTGGAGATAGGGTCTTGCTCTGTTGCCCAGTCTAGAGTGCAATGGCATCATCATAGTTCACTGCAACCTCAAATTCCTGGGCTCAAGCGATCCTCCTCCCTCAGCCTCCCAAGTAGCTGGGACTGCAGGAACACACCACCATGCCTAGTTAATTTTTCTATTTTTAGTAGAGACAGGATCTCACTCTCGCTCAGGATGGTCTTGAACTCCTGACCTCAAGGGATCCTCCTGCCTCGGCTGCCCAGGGTGCTAGGATTACAGCTGCCTTGCCTGGCCTGAAACTCTAAAGTCCTTTTAAGAGTCACAATAACAATTATTTTATCAGATTATATTTTTTTCTGTTTTACGCATGTGGATCTGAGACCACTGAGTAGACCCTGCTAAATGCAGGGGATTTGCTTTTTCTTCTTTCCCATGGGAAAGATGTACAAGCCAAAAAGATGCAGAAGCAAAATATATTTAGGCATATATATATATATATATATATATATATAGGCATATATATATATATAAATGTATATGCTAAAGGAGCCCACAGGAATGGACGTTGGCACTATGCACTCAGAGAAAGGGACATCAGAGCCAACTGATGGTGCAGGATGGATGTTTGTTTATCAGACAATGGGCAGGGGCAGGGTTGGGGTGGAAGCTGGGCAGGGAAGGGTGTGTTAGGTGGAGGGAATGATAAGTGCAAAGACAAGGAGGGCTGAGGAACCTCCACCTGGTCAGGAAGCAGCTGACGACACTCACATAGTCAGCACGAGTTCAGGTGGGTGACCAGCGAAGGCTAAGGAGGCGGGTGGCATGGAAAACCCTGGGTGCCCACGTAGAGGCAAAGGGATGACGCTTCCCCAGACAGCACCGCCTCCACCCCTGGGGCAATGCCGATGGGAGGGTCGAGGCTAGGGGTTGGGGTCGGTGTTGCAAACTCTCAAACATCACAGAGGCCAGTTGGAAAGGTAAGGTGGGCAGGAAGTAAGAAGTTGGGTCAGCCGGAAGAGCTCATGCCCTCTGCAACACTCACTGGTGGCCAGACAGAGCTCGCAGTGCTTTGGGAGAAGCCAGAAACTCAGAGGTTTTATGTGAAACTGCCTGATTGGCAAAGTACCAGGTGGACCCCAGTGGGGATGTCTAGCTGTCCCACGAGGCACTCAGCAGTGACTCCCCGTAACAGAGGTAGCTCCTTCCACAGTCTGCCCTGAACATCTAGCTGTGCAATGTCACAACTGCTCGAATGACCCTTGGGCACCTTCCCGATGATCACAAATGGTTATGGCCTGTCCCTGGTGACAGAGGAGGAGGTCTCTCAAGGGCAGTGAAGTGGTGCAAATGTTTGCATTTCACAAGGATGCAATCGATATAAACCAGATAAAATGAAACCAAAGAAAGTCAATGGTGAAACAGGGATGAAATGTGTCCCTGTGGCCTCTTAAGCAATTAGCTTTGATGTCCTGGCAGCTGCTGAATTCCAAAGGCCGTTCCAGGAGCTTTGATTTGGAACCAGTCTCTCAAGGTCTGCTTAAAGGCAGGGGGGCCCAGGGTGGGCGGCGGTGGTGATGCGGCGGTGGTGATGCGGGTGGCGAGAGGGAGTTGTCCTGCCCTCAACTATCTGCAGGGTTATTATGTAGAAGTGTAAGTATCAACTACTGTTGTGTGGATGGAAGCACTAAACCCAGGGGCAGCAGGTGGAAGCTCCAGGGAGGCCGATCTTGGCCTAAAGAGCTCCCTAACAATCAGAGATGACTGGAGGTGGAATCAGTTGCTTTTGGAAGTAGCAAGCACTCCCTCCTGGGAGGCATTCAAGCACATGTGAATGGCCACTGTCTGGGGATGATATGATGGACAGAAATGTTGTTTTGGATAAGCCAAAGTCCCTTCCATCCTAGAAATTTTGTGATTTATCTTATTAGCAATAGCTGTGATGTTCGACTGACCCACTTTATTTGGGGTCTTATTTTTTTTTTAAGAAAATGTGCAGAAACTTCAGAATTCTCTTTCTATTCTGGAAGTGGGACTCAAGAGCTCTCTGCACAGGAAATAGGGCCGGTGGCAGGTAATCGAGAACCACAGTGCTTCAGAGGCACAGGTGACAGGGAGTGACTGACGGTGGCTTAATTTGTGGCTGCCCCGGAAGAGTTAAAGCACAAGCCCAGCTTCGGAGAAATAGGAAGGAAAATGGGCAGATCGGACATGGGAGCCTGGAATTAATAAAGAGACAAATGGCTGAGTCACTGAACTAATTTCAAGTCTGAAGGTAACAGGAAAAAAATAAAAAAATTAAAAAAAGAGAAAGAAAGAAGAAAATCAGACAATTGGAAAGTAATGAAGGCTTCGCAAAGACCCCAGGTGGCCAAACAACAGAGGAGATGGGAAGATATAATTACACGCTGATATGAGAGTCCTCTGTGCCCTTGGCTCTTCCCTCTTCCTCCATCCCTGCCTGGCCAGTGGCAGTCCCCCCACTCTGGGACACAAGGAGAGAGATAAGGGGGTTGCCATTAGCTCATAGCAGTCTCTTATATATTGTCCCCGGGTAGAGTGCCCATAAGTCTGGCGTTTGTATCACTCCCTCGTGGTAAGAACAAGGAATGTCAGAACAGAAGTGAATGCTGGGGACCATGTCACCCATTACACAGATGGGAAAGCCAGGGCCCAAAGAGTGGCATGGGGAAGACCATTGACAAGAATCAATTCAATTCTCCTGAATTAAAATAAAAAGTTCATACCAAGAAAGCGAGAGCTTGTGCTTCTGCTTTGGAACGCATCATCTCTCAGCATGAGTATGGACAGCCTCTCAGACTCAGCGACTGGCTTTGGAGGAGTAAAGATTTTTCCTGTTCCACGTACTAGAAGTCACCTTTTCGTTGACAGGGTGAGGTTTGGAGGTGTGTGTAAGAACAGTCAAAAGCTGTGATCTGTCCTGTTCCCAGACTGAGCAGGAGGACAGACAGCTCGGGGGCCAGCAGCCTTTGAAGCGGATCAGTCCTATTCGTCTGACTTTGAAAGGCAGAGAGAGGTCCTGAGATGGTTTCCCAGGAGGACTGGACGGTGTTGGCCAGTTTTCCAAGCCAGGGCAATCTTATCTGTGAAGAACTGAGGCTAGTACATTCATTCAGTCTTTAGGTATTTCTTTCTGTGTTTTCAGAATCAGAAAATGTCCCCAGATGGTCCTTGTGTGGTGGACTTTAGAATGTCGTTAAGCCGCCTTTGTTTTCCGCCAGTCTTTCTCTTCCTGCCTGGAAGGAGAGCCTCAGCCCTCCCTCCTCACCTTCGCCTCTCCCAGCCCATCCCAGAGCCTTCTGACGGGCCCCTGCTTCACCCCTGCCAGCAAGTCTGCCCACAGCGCTCTGCCAGCAGCTGGGACAGACCCTTTAAAGTACAAATTGATCACACTGCCCAGCTATAACGCCCCCAGTGGCTTTCCCACTGTGCTGAGAGTAAAAGCCATCCTTCTCAGAGTGGCCCAAAAGGTGGCTTAAAATTAGCCCCTGCCCACCTCCTCACTTCATGTCACTCCGATCTCCCCTTGCTCACAGCTTGGGTGGCACTGCCCTTCTTGCTGTTCTGGGTCGGCCCCAGCCCACACCGGTGCTTTTGACCATGGCGCAGCCTCTTTCCAAGTAAGCCTGGCTCCCTGCAGGGCTCCAAACTGCTCACGTGGACTCTCAACCCAAGAGGCCTTGGCGAGGTGGTCCCTGAGCACCCGGCCAAGGCCCCTTCCAAGGCAGTCTGAGTCTAACCCACTACTCTGGTATTCCCTCAGGGAACCTGTCAATAACTATCCACATTTCACTTGTTTGCTTGTTTATTTGTTTCTAGACTTTTCTCCCTGCTTGAATTTAAGCAGGGGCCTCATCTGTCTTCATTAGCACTATAGTCCTGGCTCATAGAATTCTTCCTGATCCTTAGGAGTGACTCAGGAAATACTTGTGGTAAGGAAGGAAGGAAGGAAGGAAGGAAGGAAGGAAGGAAGGAAGGAAGGAAGGAAGGAAGGAAGGAAGGAAAGGAAGGAAGGAAGGCAGGAAGGGAGGGAGGAGGGAAAGGATGGATGAAGGGAAGGAAGATGAGGAAGGATGGAGGGAGAGAGAAAGTCTCTTGGATCTACACATTCTAGTTGGTTTTTAGCCAGAAGAGGATGACACTTATAATAAGAGGCTGAACTACGGGCTTTAAGGCATGAGAACAGCAATGTTTAGGGGCAGATTAAGAAAAGTTGGGGAGCCCCAGGTCTCACCTTTCAGGCACTTAGCTGTGTTGCCTCGGGGTGGGCAGAAAGAAGCTCTGGGAGGCCAGTGGAGGCAGAATAGAGTAAGTGGGGGAGGTAAGAAATCTCGGCCCTCCTAGGTGTGCAGAGCCTCTTCCTGCCTGGGACACTCCTGAGGCCAGCATCTACCTTTTTATGAATAGCATCAGGACTGGCATTGTCCCCAAATAACCTAGAATCAATGAAAAAGTTGGTGGAGTGCAAACATTTAGGCTTGAAAAAGGGAGTTCCTTGGAGACTGGGCTGGGGTCTTCCACAGTTCTGCAAATGCAACCTCTCTGCTTAAGAACTGGCCACAGTTGGCCATCTACACATACTTGTGCAATGACAGATGATGTCACGAGGGGGGCTGAGGCTTACTTCTGGGAAATGGGATTGATTGCATGGACCTTCGGTGTCCCAGAGGGCGAGACTCACGTGGGTGGTCACAAGCCACACAAAAACAGCTGGTCAGCCACCAGCTGAGAAATCTCTGCTAACCAAGAGAGCTGTGCAGACGCCAGGCAGCCTGCCTGGGGGCATCAGCTGGCGTGGGTACTGGGAAGGGGCTGGTGAGGCTGGTGGTCAGGGGTGCCTGGCAAGCCTCAGAGCCTGTGACAGTCAGACCGGGTCCATTTCCGGCTGATGTCCAAGTGGACTCTCTGCAGCCATCGGGAGGGTGTTCGGCTCATCAGGGAAAAGTCAATTCCCCAGGGCTCTTACTTATAACTTGGTTTGTAGATAGCAAGCCTTTTCCGTCCAGCTCCTCATTCCGAGCCTTTCTGCCTGTAACAATCACATTATTTAATTTAGACGAGTGAAGTTACCTTAGATCAATTATACTTATTTTTCCTGTGTAATTTCCAAAGCTTAATATCTCCATTCGGTCCCAGCCTGAGGGACAGGTTGTCTAGCAGAGTCCTAAACGATTTCAGCCTTTAATTCGATTGTACTTTTACCATAGCCTGGCAGCGAGCATAATTCTTTTATCCCTAAGATGTCTCATTAGCAATAATCTAATAGCACATATTAAAATATAGGTCACCGAGGTGGGCTGCCAAGTGGAAGACTTGTCATAACTTTGAAGGCAGGACAGCTGCCTAGGCGGGACTGGGTCCCCCCAACATCGTACCACCCAACTCTAGGCTTAATTCTAAAACAATTGATTCAGTAAAAACAGCTTCCTTTCTCCAGTTCAAGGTTAAGAGTCAACCTTGGCTAGGAAATGGTGCTGTTCCTTGTGGCCGCTGGGTGGGGCAAGGTGGGGGGCGATGATGTTTCTTGCCAACATAACATAGCAGGAAGGATCTCTGGCCTCGGCCCAGCTGTGCCACAAACATGCAAAGTGACCTGGGCTGCAGCTCGTACTCCCTCCAGCCTCGGTCTTACACACCTGTAAGAGGGGGAGGTTGTGGGTTCCATACAATGTTTCCTGAATGCTGGCACTCAGTGCTGAATTTGTCCTTGATGTTTTCTTTTGAATCAACTCACTCTTCTTAATTAAATACATTTGTTTTAAAAAGGAAACTCAAATATCAACAAGGAAAAAAAATCTCAATAACATTTGCAGAAGGATTCATGCAGAATAAGACCGTTCGTATAAACTTTAAACATAGGCTAAAGTTGTTTAGACAGGCAAAGCAAATAAATCTACGGGGTTCAAGGTCAGAATAGTGGTTACCTTCGGGGAGAAGGGAGGGAATGTTGACGGGGAGGGAGCACAAGGGGGACTCCAGGGGTGCTGGTCATTTTTTTGAATGGCCTGAGTGCTGTGTCATGGGCAGTTTACAACGTGAAAAGTGCACTTATAATTAGTCAACTTTTCTGTGTGTGTTAAGCCTCCTACATACACACACACATACATGTATAATATACAACTTTAGGGATATACACACAATTTTAGCATATATATATGTGCCTAATGGCATATATTAATATGTGCTATCAGGTATATATATGATATATTACATATACGTATGTTATGTGAATGTATATAATATAGTGTTGATTATTCCCAATAGTCTATTATCATGTATTTATATTTAATATAAATATATTGTTATATGTTTCTACATTGTATTTGTATGTATTCTATGTATTAATATATGCTATTAGGCACATATTATATATGTATATAGCGTGGGTTCTTCCTGAGCACATGGCTACGCTCGCATGTGCAGTACCTGTACACATTGCACAGCACGTATCTGATGAAAGTACAGACACGGGAGGGAGGAACACCACTGGGGAGGGGGCCAGGGGCTGGAACATTCCCCCTCCGTGGTAGTAGTCTGAAGCAGGAACTGCACAGACAGAGACCATGGACCCCTGCTCCTATGGGCCGCGCTGCTTTCCTTCAGGAAAGAGGCATGAGGTCCCTTCAGTTCTGACCATCCTGGCTTCTAAGCGGAGGGGGACGTGGAGCGAGGTCTTGTTAGGGGTGCGCTGGGGGACAGGGAGGAAAAGGAGGAGGGAAATTGTTAGCAAAATTTGGAAAACTTTGAAGCAAAGCCCCTTCCTTCCCGAGGCCCCCTTCTCAGCTCCGTCCCCAGGGTCAATGCCTGCATCCCCCAGTGTGACTGGTTCTCCCAGAGGCTCGGCCTGGGATACCTGGGGAGCAGAGGAGCGAGCTCACACCCCGGGGGCGCCCTCGGCCATCCCAGACACAGCCGTTTCAGCGCCCTCCCACCCACGGTGAGTCGGGGCTGACTCCCTAGGGTGCTTGTCCGTGGGCTCTGATCCTGTTCTCAGGCCACAAGCAAAGTATGCATGGCCTCCTCTTGGGGACTGCATGTCCACACGTGAGGCCAGCAGGTCTGTTCCTCGGTCCCCCTCCTAAGGCCTAAGTCTCTTTCCCACCCCGCCCCGCCTCAGCTCACTCTCCCAGCACGTGTGTGCACAGAGACGAGCGTTACGTTGTGACGGTCAGGCTGAGTGTGGGGACTGCCTTCCACTCAGTGGCCACATCCACACATGGGCAGCGTGAACCGGCTCCCGGTCCCCTCACGAGGGGAGTGTGTACGTAAGTGTGCACACTAGCGTGTGTGTGTTTCTGTGTCCCTTGGAACAGGCACAGTGGCCTAATGGTGACCAAGACGCCTGCCCAGCCTGGTCCCTCCTCCGACAGCCACTCTGAGGTCCCCGCCTGGACTTCTGCATCTTCCCAGCAGCCTCCTCATCAGAACTCACCTGTCTTTCAGGGTGAGGCTGGACTAGTTGGTCTGATAGACGTTCTGCAGAGAGGATGTGAGTGTGAGCAGGGCCTGGGAGCGCCTGGAGCCAGGGTTGGAGCCAGAGTCTGAGCTCTCATTCTGCGCCACCCGTGTGGCCTCGGGGGTAGGCTGAGGCAGGGAGGCTGGGAGTGGGGTGCAGCAGAGGAGGGGCCTTCTTCCAGCGACCTGGGCAGAAGGGCAAAGAGCAGGACACAGCTGTAGTGGGGGAGGATGGCATCCAACACTGACGTCCTGGACAGGTGGGCAGGACAGAGGGAAGGAAAGCAGAGGAGAAAAAGGGAGGAGAAACAGGATGGGGCTGGGGCAAGCCCAGGAGGTAGTGGGAGGGGTGCAGCTGAGGGCTTGAGGTGGGAGGAGATGGCCTTGGAAAGGGAGGGACTTCGTCTCCTTGAGGAGAAAGGGCCAGAGGAGACGGTGGCTGGCCAGCAGACAGTGTTGGGGTCAGCCAACATTGGCATCAGCCATGACCTCGAGGTTCCCAGCCAGAAGGGAAGAACAGCCTGTCGGGATGGGCAGATTGAGTAGGGAGGAGGCAGTGAGGCAGGTGGGGACCAAAGGGGAGCCGCTGAGACACCAGGATAAAATAGGAGCCAGCCTGGGCCTGGGTTCAAATCTCTGGCCCACTCTAGCCACGCAACCCAGGGCTAGACATTTAACCACTTTCAGCATTTAGTCTCTAATCCGTAAAATGGGAGTAAGAATAGTGAGTATCATATGAAGCAATACTTAGCGTAGCACCCAGACCAGGTTGCCCAGTCAATGAAAGGACTGTCGAACAGTCAGCAAAGAGCTGGTGTATCCAGCATGTGCCGGACACTGCTGAGGCACTCTACGGTCACTGCTGCACCTGAGCCTTACAGCTGCCCTGTGGGGTAGATACTATTCTAAGCCCCATTTTGTAAAACAGAGGCTCACGTCAGCCCAGGGTGACACCGCTGGTGAGAGCCAGGCTGTGAACTCCCACCAGGCTGTGAACTCCCAAGCCGTTGACAGGGAAGTGGAATGTCACTGTGCCTGCAGGCCACATCAGGAGGCCAGAGATGGGGCTTCCTAGGAAACTGGCGGGGGTTGGGGGGTGTTTATCATTATGAGAGGCAGCAAATCATCACCCTGAGCCCTGCCCCCTGCTGCCCTGCCCTTACCCTAAGGCCACCCAGCTTTCATCTTGGGGGCTGAGAATACAGGAGGAGGAGGCAGGTGGACTTTTCAGGAACATGCCTCAAGCAAGTGTCCCCTGTGTTGTCCTGCCTGCACCACCGTCATTAAGCAGCTTATTAGGGCCAAGGTCCTGGGCATGAAGGCAGAGCAGGACCAGCCCACACTGGGTGCAGCGTCCCCCGGCCCTTGGCTCCATTGTGGGCAACCCCAAGCCGAGTCCTCACAACGATTCCCTCGAAGAGGGTGCAATTCACACCTCCATCACCTTGCCCATCCCACACCTGCTTTGGGGCTTTGATGGGTGCTCCTGGCACCTCCAAGACAGTCCCCTAGACAGTGAGCATGAAACAGCTTTTCTCCCTTCCATGTCACTGCCTCCCTGGGAAAGGGAAGCTCAGCCAGGGAGTGGCTTATGTGTGTTTTTTGCCAAGTGTGGTCAGAGCAAAAAGAAGCCATACCAGTGCGAGGGAAAGAAGGCATTCAGACTGGGCAAAACAAGTATAAATTGCTACAGCCACTCTCAACTTGGAAGAAAGGTTATGAAACGTGTCACTGATACTGGAATTTTTTTTTTTAAACCAGGAATAAACATGGCACAGACATGTAGATTCCTGGCTCCCACTGCAGACCCACTGAATTCAAATTTCTAGGGTGGAGCCCAGGAGTCTACAATTTTACCAAATCTGCTAGAATGGTGTGAGCTGGGAAAGTAGCAGAGAGGCACAAGGTCTTTGGGAAGAAGCAGTGACCTTTGAGGACATGACTGCTACTGTCATAACAGGGCCTTGATGAACGTGACCCTTCCTTTGGTGTTGTCTATTGATTACCTTAATGTGTGTTATTGTTTTCATTTTGCAGGGGTGGGGGGTGGGGAGGACACTGAGGCTCAGAAGCCAGAAGTCACTCAGCAGGCAGGTAGTGAAGCCAAGCTTTGAACCCAGCTCTTAGATTTTTTAACTCCAAAGGCAACAATTGTAACTGTTATACCAACCCGTGTTTGCTATTTCATCTCTGTCTTGTAATTTGAAGTCAGATAAATGTAACTTAAAATTCTGGAGGAGATGTCTGTCTCCCACAGACATGGAGAAATTGAACTTTTTGACAACAACAACAAGATATAACACATATGCAACACCAGACACTGTGCTAAGTGCTTTACATGTATTTACCCATTCAATTCTCTCAGCAATTCTACGAGGTCAGTCTCTTATCATCAGCATCATCTGACCCATTGCACAGATGAAGAAACCAAGACATGGAGGAGATTTCATAGACAGTCGGTGGCAGAGCCAGGAGTAAAATTCAGGCAATGCGACTCCTAAGTCCATGCTTTCAGCCTCTATACTCTTCTGCATCTTCAGGCTATGGATAAAGCTTAACTGGGTAAGTTTCCCAGGAATAGACATCAGAGAGCCAGTGAGACAAATAGGAAGGAATTGGGAAGGTAATTTTTAGAATCAATTTGGTCCGAATGTATTACTGATGGAGCCACTGGGAAGTGTTTTCTGAAGACAAAGAAGAGAGAGCTCAGACGCCAGAGTACAATAATGTTAAGGGATTCTGAGATGGATTTCATTCAGGAGTCTGCAAATCCCCCCAAAACTGTATTAAAATGCTGTGTATATCAAAGAAGACCAGTAACGTGGATCCATGCC
Organism: Lepilemur ruficaudatus; assembly: GCA_963574885.1. NCBI lineage: Eukaryota > Metazoa > Chordata > Mammalia > Primates > Lepilemuridae > Lepilemur > Lepilemur ruficaudatus. The sequence continues at coordinate 16,295 of CAUYRT010103369.1, forward strand.
CTGTATTCTTGGGTGGAAAGACTGATTACTGTAAAGATCCCAATTCTCCCCAAATTGATCTATAGATTCAATGCAATCACAGTTGGAATTCCAATGGGATAGTTCATGGAGCTCTGTAAGCTGATTCTGAAATTTGTAGGAAAAAGTACGGCCAACTCACTTCCAAAGAAAAAGGGCTGGAGAGTCTTGTGCCACTGGATAGAAAACTTATTTTAAAGCAACACAATTAAGACTGTGTAGTGTTGCTCAGGACCAGAAAAATAGGCTGATAGAACAGAAGAGAGAGCCCAGTAAAAACCCAATTGTGCAAGGAAACTTCGTCTATGATAGAGAATTCTCTGCTGATCACAGCAGAGAAGATGTAACTACTTAATGACCAGGTCAGAACAATTTCTTATCCGTTATTCATATGAAAAATAATGAAGTGGAATCCCTACCTCACACCCTACAGAAAAATCAACTCAGGTGGGAGAAAGAAATAAATATGAAAGGCAAAATTGTCATATTTTAAAATATAATTTAGGAAAATATCAAGTAAGGATATCAAGTAAGTATTTCTTAAATTAGACATAAAGACATAAACTAAAAAGAAAAGATTTCTGCATAAAATTACATTAAAATTAGTAATTTCTATTTATCAAAGTCACCATAAATAGAGCAAAAAGCCTTCTGACACAATCAAGAAAAGATGTTTGCAAAATAACAAAGATCAGTTCCCAGAATATATTATGAGCCAGTATGAATCAATAAGAAAAAGACAAACAAGCCAATGGTAAATTGTGCAAACAACATGTGTCATCACCTCACAGAAGAAAAAGAAACAGCAATGACCCATAGCATGGGAGAAGATATCCAATGTCATTAGAAGTCAGGGAAATGCAAATTAAAACCACAATGAGATACCATTTCACACCCAAAAGATGGGCAAAAGTTAAAAGCCTAGATAATACCAAAGGTTAGAGAGGATGTGAAGAAATTGAAAGTGAAGAATTGGCACATTGCTAGAGTGTGTTTCGGCTGGTACTACCACTTTAGAAAATAGTTGGATGTTACTTGATAGAGCTGAACAAACACATACCTATAAACCAGCAATTCACTCATAAGAATAAACTCACAATGCACATAGCAGCTAAAAAATTTATAGGCAGCATTGTTTGAAACGTAAAAAGGAAAAACCTGGAAACAATCCAAATGTCCTTCACAGTTGAATGATTAAATAAACTCTGATTATTCATACAAGAGAACGAAGGTAAACAACAATGACATTGAGTGGACCACAGCCAACCTCCTCATCATGAGGCTGAATGTCAAAAATGTTACATTTAGCCAAAGAAGTTGCAGAACAATATCTATAGTGTGATTCCTTTCATATAAACTTCAAAGAAGAAATAAACTAAACAATGTATTGTTTAGGAATATATTCAAAGGTGGCAATATTACAAAGAAATGATGATTGTTAAACTCAAGATAGTGGTAGTGGGTACCTTGGGGGGAGGAGATGGGTGAAGTAATATGGGGGGACATGGTGGCTTGTAGAGTATGGAGATGTTCTATTTCTTAATGTGGAGGGCTGGGTGGGCTCTTGTGTATGTTCATATTATTATTATTTAAACTGTGAACTATTCATACATGTTTTGTATACTTTTTTCTCATGTATGATAAATTTCACACTAAATTTAAAAATGCTGTGTGCATGTGCATATTTCTGGGAGGAAATTCCATGTTTCATCAGATTATCTAAGGAACACCTAGTCTTCTAACAGAGTACAACTGGGCACGAAGGTGCCTGGACTCTGTCCTGCTCTGATTGTCCCGGATGGACAGAGCCCTTGTACAGTCTGATCATAGCTCATCCCTGTTGGCTGATGTCAAGACTTGTGGCCTTGAACTAGAAGGAAGAAGATGCCATTATCACCCAGAGTGGGGGGCTGCGGAGGAGCAGGTGTAGGCACAGGCCAGGAAGGGGAGGTCAAGGACCCTACTTTAGATGTGGCAAGTCTCAGGTGCCTTTTGTTACCCAGGTAGAGATGTCCAGTCTGTAGTTGGATAAAAGCATGTGGAGGTCAGGGGAGTGGTTGAGGCAAAGAGGTCAATGTGAAGGTCAACAACGGAAAGATGTTCTTTAATGCTGGTGCCCAGATGTGGTCAGTTAGGTTAGATGTAAACAGAGAAGAGTTTAAGGATAGAGTCACATCTGGGTAAGTTGGTGCCTCCAGCACCCCCAGGAGGCTTTAGTGGGAGGTGTCCTGAGGGTGACTGACTTCTGCTCATGGGGGTTTTTATTGAGGGTACTTTTATGCTGTTTGGAAATGCAGTACAACTTGCACCAGTGATCAACTAACTCAGAGAAGACCAGCTGCAATGAAACATAGGTCCATTGTACCGAGACCAAAAAAGAAAGAAAGGAAGAAGTACAAAAAGAAATATAGAAATAGAAAGCAAGAATGCAAGCAAGAAAGAAAGAAAGAGGAAAAGAAAAAGCAAGAGAAAGGAAGGAAGGCCGGGGCGGGGAGGGAGAGAGAGAGAGAGAGAGAGAGAGAGAGAGAGAGAGAGAGAGAGAGAGAGAGAGAGAGAGAGGGAGGAAGCAATCAATATTCAGGCAAACCTGTCACCCTGTCCTCCTTTCTTTCCTAAGTTTTCCCACTGGTGCAATGGAGGTGTAGGTTCTGATAGTGTCCTCAGGACCCAGCCCCCAGGGTTCCAAATGAGTGCCAGCCCAGCCTTTGTGTGCCAGGGCCTTGGTGTCTGTGGGGAGGTGACCAGAGCTGTACTCGCAGCACCAGCCATTGTCTTGTACCCCATGGCCTGTGTCACCATGTGCCTGGTAAGTGGAAGTGATGCCTCTCCGAGATCACATCAGCTCTGATAATGCTCCAGCCTCCTATGTACAACTTGCCCTCAGGCCACCTGGAAGGGCACCTAGAGAAGCCACATGGCCCTGGAGTGGCAGGGAGTCTGGGCTGGAGATGGAGAGAGACGGCTTCAGCCCAGTCCCAGCCTGGTGTCTGCCTGCGGACCCCGGCAGTCTCAGAAAGCAGAGGTGGAGCTCTCGAGACTTGCCCACTAATGGTGTGCACGCAAGGGGGGAAGCGCCTCCCTCCACCCCTGCAGGGAACACTTCCAGGGCCCTGCCCACGCCCTCGTCATCCACTGTTCCTGCCAACACAGACCCGGCCCAACAGCGTCCTGCTGCCAGGACCTGGGACTCTGCTTGCCTGCTCGTTGCGCTGGGCTGGACGTGCTGGGACGGTGGCACCCTGGGGCAGCCTTCATGGATAAACACTGCAGCTTCCTTGCCCCTTGAGTGGGATGCATGCTCTGTGTGATCTCCCAGAGGTCCCCAGTGGGAATGGACACCAATTGCCCCCAGCAGTAACTGCTCCTTAGTCCACTCTCTACTGGTTTCTTCCCCTTTCCTGTCTACCTCCCCCACTCCCCTGGGTTCCCTGGAGCCCAGGAGTTTGAGGTTGCAGTGAGCTATAATGACAGCACTGTACTCTAGCCCAGGCAGTAGAGAGAGAGAACCTGTTTCAAAGAAAAAAAAGTTGTGGGTTATCTTCTTCTGATTGTATCAGTGTTAAATGCTCATTGAAGAAAAGTTGGCAGATACAGAGAAGTATACAGAAGAAACGAAAATTACTTGTAATCCAGGGTTAAATCACGTTGATGTGTTGTGTCTCAGAAGAGTTTTAGGCAGAGGTACCAAGTGGTCAGAGTTGAGTTTTAGAAAGAACTCTGGCACCTGGTGACAATCACGTGGCTGGAAAGAAAGATACTGGGGTGGGGTGACAGCTAGGAGGCTGCTGCCACAAAAAAGGTGGGTGATCCCCGGCAGGGCCACTGCAGCAGTGGGGATGGGAGGGATTTTCTCTCCAGGTGTTTAGGAGGAGGGGTGGTCAGTGCTTGATAACAGATGGATGGGGCGTGGGGTAGAGAACAGGAGGGGAACATGACCACTAGAGAGACTCTGAGTGTCCCCATCCATAACTTGGTGGAGGGAGCAGTGGCAGGGCAACAGGAGACCTGGGTTCTCATTTCAATTCTGTCACTTCCAACCTGTAGGACCTCAGAAAGTTCCCTTGAACCCTCAGAGCCACAGTTTTCTGATCTGCTAAATGGGAAGATGATTCTCTTCCTGCTTTCCTCAAAGGCTTGTCACGATGGGCCACAGCTCAAAAGAGACAAATGTCTCTGATGTGTAGGAACCTACACTTCCGGGCTCTTGTCTTGAAACTTCTGCTCAGACCTTTCCCTGACCTGCCTCTTGCCATCAGCCCCCAGAAGGCTAGGGAAGAATGACCATGCCTCCAGGTTTCCCTTCTCCCCTCTGTGCCCTGCTCAGAGGACATTTGTCATGCTGGTCCCTCTGGTGCAAATGCTCTGAACACCCCGATGCACCGCCATTCATTCATTCACTTCACATGCTCATTGATGCCCTAGTTGTATAGGATGCACAAGATCCCCGCCCTCCTGGAGCTCATGTGCCACCCAAGGGGAGACATAAAATAAACAAATAAGGAGGATAAATTTGGATAGTGATGTAATGAAGGGAATAAGTAAGGTGATATGATAAAGACTGGGCATATTTTAGATTTTAATGGTTGGGAAGGGACCTCTGGACTGAGACCTGAACAACTCTGGCAGAGGAAACAGCCTGTGTAAAGGTCCTGGGGTAGGTTAGAGCTTGGGATGTTTAAAGAATGGAAAGGCTGGTGTGACTGGGCTAATCCAAACTCCCACCCATCCCACTTAAGTGCTGTCACCTCTCTGAGGCTTCCTTGGCTCAACACCCAACCCTTTCTTGCAGATTCAGCTCCACCCAACTTGCACAGGTTCGTGGTCACCACCAGTCCTACCAAGATGAGTTGTGATCCACTCTTTACACACTGGCCTGGGAGCTTTTGGAAGGCAGGGACTATCTCCTCCCCAGCCAACACTGCTCAGGCATATGGCAGGTGATCAGCATTGTTTGATGAATGAATAAATTAATGAATAGATGAATGAATGAATGAGGGAGAGAATAACCAGGAATGACTACTGGGTCCACATGGCTCTCTGCTTTACTTAATTGCCACCTTCTCAAGTTCCCTGACACCTTATTTAAATGCCACTGACCCCATTCCCTCATCATGCTTTACTTTTCTGCATAGTACACATCACCATCTCACCTGCCACACAGTGTGTTCATTTAGCAGGTTTCCTTTTTCCCGTCTCCCACCACGGAATGTAAACTCCACGACGTCAGGAGTCTCTGAGCGTGCTGTCCACTAACGTACCCCCAGGGCCTAGAACAGTGCCTGGCACATGGCAGGCATGTGTAAGAACCAATGAGTAAAGGGATGAATGAATGAGTAAATAAACGAGTGAATAGCAATTCTCAGCCTCATAGAAGAGGGGTCACAATCTCAAATGCTCTGCTCGCCTGCCCATAACAAACAGAAATGTAAGAATAAGTGCTGGGTTGTGACTTGTCAACACGCTAAACCAGTCCAGTAAAACCGCCCAATAGCCCGCTGGCCACCAGTGTGCAGTCCAGGGCACCGAGCAGAATATTCCCATTTTGTTGATGGAGAAACTCTGACCTGGTAGTTTAAGTGGCCTGCAGCGGATGACGGAGCTGGGGCTGCACCGGTCGCTGTCTGCCCCCGTTCCTTCTCCCCCATCCTTTCTGGGTCCCCTCTCTGACGCAACTCAGACCCCAGTTCTGGGAGTCTGCCGCTCTCCTCCCGCGGTGGGAGGGCAGAGCCTGATGTCCTTGGGAGAGGCGTGCCCTGCCCTGTCGCGGGATGCAAAGGGAGTGCGCGCCTGGGTCCTCGAGTCCCCGGGAGCCCGGCTCCCGCCGCCCCCGGGCCCGCGCCGCGCTCCCGCCCCTGCCCACCCCGGGCCGCGCTGTCAGTCTCCATTAGCGCTAACAGGCTCCAGACGGAGCCGGGCGCTGGGCTAATGCAATCGGCGCGTTACCTGGGGCGCAGGCTACATTACCAGCCCGGTCCCCGCCCGGCGCGGCCAGAACCAGCCAGCCCGCGCCCCGCCGGTCGCCCCGCGCCTCCAGCGCTACCCCGGCCGCGCCCGAGCGCCACGCGGCGGAGCTCAGCCCCAGGCCGCGCCCCCGAGCCCGGCAAGGCGCGGCCGGTCGGGGGCAGGCAGGGCGCACGGCACCCGGGACAGCCTCGCCGCCAGACACGTGAGTGCGCCCTGCGCGCGGGACCTGGCTAGGTGTGACCGGCCTGGGGAGGCCGGGGCCTGGACGCGCGAGCTGGAGTGCCCGCAAGTTTGTAGTGCACAGATGTAAGTGTCCGGGAAGGCGCCCGGGGCTCTTGGGGTGGCGCAGACCTGAGCTGGGGAGGGGTGCGGCACGCTGCACCGGGCCCTGTCACAGCGCTGGGAAACCTCTGCCTTGGTGTGTCCAAACCCCGCCGTTTGGGGGCAAGAGAGAGCGGGTGAACGAGGGAGGGCGCTGCGGGGTCTTCAGCGGGACCCACAGAGCGGTCTCCAACTCTGAGTTCCGTCCCAGTTTGGCTCACAACCTCTGTTTTCCAACAAACGCGCGCGCCCTTTGCTGGGAACCTTGTGTCGGCTCAGCGCGTGCTGATCCTAGTGTCCCTGGAGCTCCTGGGGGCGTCTCCAGAGGCGCAAACGCGGAGGAACGGCCTGGTGACCGACTCTTTTCTTTTTATCCAAGCAGAGGCTCGACGTGCCCTCGGGACCAATGAAGTCCCTCTCGCCAGCCGCACCCATGCTTCTGGCGCGGATGAACCCGCAGGTGCAGCCCGAGAACAGCGGGGAGGACCTGGCGCCCGAGCAGCCCCTGCGGACGCGCAAAACCGCGGAGCTGCTGGTGGTGAAGGAGCGCAACGGCGTCCAGTGCCTCCTGGCGCCCCGCGGCGGCGACGCACAGCCCAGGGAGACCTGGGGCAAGAAGATCGACTTCCTGCTGTCAGTGATCGGCTTCGCGGTGGACCTAGCCAACGTGTGGCGCTTCCCCTACCTCTGCTACAAGAACGGCGGCGGTGAGCGCCCGGTGGGGCTGGGGTTTGAACTTGGGAAGCTACCTGTCTGCAGCGGTGGCCGGGACAGGAGCTGGGATACACATGGGAGAATGAGGAGACACGGTGGCAAGTCTGGGGTGCAGGAAGGGACTGGACACGGCTCACAGAAAAAGAAGGATGCGAGTCTTCAGTGAAGAGTGAAATCGAGGCATGACCTTGGACAGCGATAGGCGCATGGGTGGGAAGACAGAATCTGGGGCACCAGGTTGGGGGAGGAACCTTGACCTGATGGCCCTCAGGAAGGGAAGTGGAGACTTGGAGAGCTCTTGAAGGAGCACCATAAGTCTGTGGGATGTGACAATGAGGCACATGGTGACCCTAAATCCAGCACTCTGAGCCTTGAGGCAGGGACTTCTGGGCTACGAGGGGGTAGACGACTTGTGTTCCCTGAAGGTACCCGGGGAGGTCCTGCACTCCTGGGGACAGAGACCCTGGAATAGGTTGGCAGTTGTTTTACTGGAGGCATCAGCGTTCATAGCCTGAGCAGGATCAGGTCTGTAGGTGCCAAGAGCTAGCCTGGTCCTCGAGGCAGGATGCCTGGGTGATTGGGATGAAGGTCCTGGCCACCTTGCAGGGTGGAGTGGGAGAGGGGATGACAAGACTCCAGTGGAGCAGCCAGGCTGCTGGTCAGATTATCCACCTGCCCTGGCATGAGCACCCAGAGGTCACCTATGGTCAGTCAGGAGGAGGGTAGGGTGCTGCACTGGGGAAAGCAGCTTGGAAGTCAGGTGCTGAGCCCTAAGCCCAGCTCCACCCTGAGGGGCTTTGTCCCCAGAGTGCCCAGACCACCCCAGTCCTGCCACTTTTGCTGAGATGAGCTCAGAGATGCCCTGCTGAGAACCTGGGAAAATGACCTTCTGGAGGAAGAAATTGGAGAAGGCGGGAAGCCCTTGGAACCCTTCTCTGTCCACTGGGCCACTCGGCCCATCAGTGGCTATGATTCAGGACTTGGGGAAAGTCAGAGGGAGGGAGGGTGAGAGTTTGCAGTTGGGTGAAGGGAAAACTTATGACTTTGTTTGATAGGGTCTGGGACTCACAGCTCTTCCACACTTGCTTTGGGATGGGCAATGCTTGGTGTTTGCAAAGAAAGGGTGGGGGTGACCATAGGGAGCAGAGGATGCTGCTAAGAAACCATCTGGCTCTTCCTTTGAGGAAGTTAGCCCAAGCCTGGAGCCACAGATGAGGGTTTGCATCCACGATCTCCTTTGGCGCCTCCTGAGATGGGTCTGTCATTGTCAGATACTCTCACACAAGATGTCTGGGACAGCAGTCCAGAGCTTCTGGAGTATCTGAGGTCTGGGGCCTGACCCCTTGGGGACACTGCTACTCCGCAGGCTCAGTACTTGCGTCTGGCCCTGGCATGGTGGTGGGCGAAGAGAAAGGTGAGAAAAGGGAGCATCATGCCACTTCTCAAGGGTTTCTGGGCAGGTTTGAGCATTCTGGCCCTTTGGACCTAAGGAGAGAGAAAATGCAGATTCTCTATATTTTTAGCAGCCAGGGAGATGATGGATGAGAGACAGACTGAGAGACCTTAGGACACACCATCCCTCATGTCCTCAGTGACCGTCCGAGACTGCTTGTCCCTAGACAGGAGAAGGCGCTATCATTAATCAGCAATATTTATCTGGTTCCTCTCAATGTGAGGCACAGTGCGAGTCCCCGTGAGGGTCACCTAGATGCATGAACAGCCACTTCTGTCTGCCAGGAGCTTAGTCACCTGAGGTCTTCTTGTCATGCTGCTACAAGTTCTTTCCATTGTCATCTGTGCTTGTTGAAACGGAAAGCACCCAGACGACCAACTTGACAAGTCAGCTGGATGGCCGGCCATTCCAGGGCTTTCTCGGGCTGTGTGCTCACTTGGCCATTATCACCAATGCAGGCAAAGAGCACCTGTTGTGTGCAAAGTGATATGCCAGGTTCCTAGGGTACAAAATGGAACAAACTGGTCACAGGTTCCAATCTTTAGGCAAAGTTGGCTAGAAGCTCCTTCTCTTGAGCTTGCCAGCCCTGCACATTGCCCATCTCAAGTTGTTGCGTGATTTGTGTCTTTTGTGGGTTTATCTCCCAAACAGGCTGGGGCACATTGAGGGCAGAGACTGTGGCTTTTTTTGTCCCTGTATTTCTAATGCCCAAGATAAGGCCTAGATCCTAGGAATGTGACAGAAGGTGCCCAACAAACTTCCAGGCCCTCAGAGACCTCCTGCCGTATCCAAAAACAACAATAGGAACATCTGGTGATAACGAACAAAGTGAAGTCGCAGGCAGCCTACGTGTTGGGAGTCTTGGCTGTAGAGTCTTAGGTTCCAGTTCCTACCTATGTGGCTTCGGCAACCCGTAAAGCCTCAGTTTCCCCATCTGTCCAATGGCCATAATGCCGTTCGGCTCAGAACGTTATTGTGAGGGCTAATTGCAGCCATGCCCCTGGAGAGCCCGGCCTGGAGTCTGGCCTGAGGAAGGGTGGCTACTGCTTTTTATTAACATCATTGTGATGATGTATGACATGGGTGGAGAGGTGACAAGTATTCTAAAGGCCCGAGGAGGAGCTGCTTAGGAAATTCTCAGAGGGAGTGACCTGAGGTATGGAACCCACTTGCTCTGGGAGTGGGCACAGGCAAGCCGTGGGCAGGGAGGAGTATTCCAGCTGCACACCGGGGTGGGAACGCAGGCTGGCTGAAGGGCAGGCTGGGAGAGATAAGGAGGGCAAGTTGGGGCTGGGCTGCGGAGACCTTGAATGCCAGGCTAAGGGGTGGGGACGTCGTTGTATCAGTGAATTTCCATTTCTGTTTAGGTTGTCCACACGGTGGGTGTTGGGGAGCAGTGCAGCCCCCCATCTTGGAGTAGGGGGCAGCTCCTTTCTCACTTACCCCTTACCCCTCCAGGGCTGCTCAGCTGTTCCACTCTGGGCATATTTCTGCCCAGACCTCCTGGCTCTGCCTGTGGATCAATTCTCATCCGGTAATTCTGAAGTTAGCCTCAGACATAGGCAAGCGGGCAGGAAGGTGGGTATCCTACAATTGTGGAAGCAGCTAGAAGACCCATGTTGGAATGCCAGCTCTGCCGCTCACTGTGTGACCTCAGGCCTGGCACAGCTCCTCTCTGAGCCTCCAGCTGCCTGCTATAGCTGGACATAGCTTAGATAACCATCCCCCTGACTCCCAAGATTCATCTCTTTCCAATGCCCTGGCTCAGGGCTAAACCGAAGCCGGGACTCATCGCCCTATTATTTAATAGCCCTCAGTCTATGTGTTGTTCTGGTGCCAGTATTAACAGAGTAACTCTCCAATCCTGACTGTTCATGCTGGCCCAGACTGGAGGATGTTTTGAAATGATGAAGGTGCCAATAGCTTAGGCCTCTGGCTAATATTTTCTGAATGAATTACTGGGGAAGATCAGCCTGTCTGAACATCTTACCAAAGGCCAGCTGCTGGGAGGCATGGGCTGCGGGAGGTTTTAGGAGGGGAAAGCCACTCTTGGAAATGCTGAGGCTTTGTTCAGAAACTTCTCAAACAGTTGGTCTCTGTGGGAAGGCAGGACCAGGCAGGCAGCGGGGCTGTTTCTAGGGTTCTAAATTTTCCCTCTACACCTGTGATCTTGGTCCATGCTGGTCCCTGGGGAGGAGCAGGCAGATCCCTTGGGTGCCCATGTCTGCCCACCTTCTGGAGAAGAGGCCGCTGTGACCTTTGCACATCACTGTTTTCATTCAAGACACACCCTGAGGACAGCTCTGAGCTGTGTGTTGCGTGGAGTCTTGGGTTGGAAACTGAGTCTGACATTTGATAGAAACCCTCACCTTCTCTGACCTGAGCCTCAGTTTCCTTGTGTAGAAAAGGGGACTAACCCAGCACCTTGTGGCAGGGTAGGATGACATCAGAGCCAGTGCATGTAAACTACCTGGCATGGTGCCGTGTAATAGGAGCTCAATAAATGTAGTTGTTAATATTTTGTTATTGTTCAATGATATCAGCTGCGTGCTGGACCCAGGAGTGGAGCAGGGTCTGGATTTTGGAAGGAGCAAAATTGATCCTGAGAGGAAATTTGGGGAGGGAAACACAGCTGCAAAGTGGTGCCACTTGGGCCTGGGCCCTGACTTGGTGGAAACACCCAGGAATCCAGAGCCAGCTTTTGCTCCATGTCCTGACAGCCTGACCGCATCTCCCCATAGATTCCCCACCTGGAAAAGGCAGTACACATTCCTGCACGACGTCCCTTGAGGGCACCAGGAGATACTGTGGTTCTGAGTCCCCAGTGGACTTCCCTTCCTTCCCCAAGGAAGCTCAGGGGCTCAGGGACCCATGGTCATTTTGGGAACCCTCTTGGCCAAAATATCTAGGATTCTCGAAACCAGGTGCAAAGTAATGGCTGGTGCAGAGGTCAGGAGTTTCCAAACTCAGGCCATTTACACCTGGCCTGGCCACAGGGGGCTGTCTACACCCCAAGCTCGCTAAGCCAGACACGGATTGCTCAGCTCGGGTGCACAATGAGGCAGCCAGCTGGTGTGGCGCTCGACTGACAAGTCTGCACACCCCTTGGCAGCAATGAGGCGCTCATCTGGGACCTTGATCTGGGGTCACCAGCGTGATTTTGCCTGTTACTCTGAGCTTGCCAAAGGATCTGGAGAGACTGTTCCCGACAAGATGCAGTTTAATAGGGATAAATGTTACATCCTGCCCTGCAGTCCCCAACCCGACTGCCTAAGTGAGGATAAGGTCACAGCATAAGTGCAGAAAGGCCTCAGGGCTTTCATTAGCTGCGTCCTCCATGTGAGTCGCTGCTGAGATGCACTTATTTAACCAGAAACCACTTACTAAATGCCTGTCCTATGCCGGAATTATGGGGATGAGCAAAAGACAACCCATGCCTTTAGGGAGCTCATAGTCTACTGCAGATACCCTAAAAGTTAATGTCATTGTAGATTGCATTATTGAAGGTATTATATCCCAAATGAGGAAGGTAAGGTCCTACTCTGTTCTTTGTGGGCTATATTTCCCTCTGCAATGTAGTTCTGAGCATCCCAAACACCCTCTAACTTGTTTCTTTTAAAGAGATCAGGATGCAGGAAATAGGAGACCAGAATCTTCACAGAGCTTTTAATAAAGCCACAGCTTTATTAGTAAAAATAGAGCCCAGATCCTCCAAAGTCAACAGCAGACAGAGACAAACCTGGCCTCCCTAGATAGAGACCAAAGTTTTCTTGGGACTCTGGTGAAAGCCACGGGCAGTGACAACCTATAGCTGCACTGTGGGCACTAAGGGTACAGTTGGATTTTCCTTTCTTGGGTATTGTAGGGTGTGGCTAGAATTCTCAGGTTGAGGAATTGTGCCCTCAACAGGTTGGGCAGCTGGTCCTGCTAGGTGTTGGGGGACCTTCTCTCCTACCTGCAGTCCCCTCTGTGACCACACTCCCTCCACCTCCCTGCAATTCCCCCCGGGGGCTGTGGGCTGTGGGGGGAGCCCACCCTTCACTGAGCCGCCTCCCCTAGGTGTTTCCTCCCTCTTCCTGAGGTCCCCCTCACTGCCAGGGCTGCTCCAGCGAATTCCACTCTGAGCTTACTGACCCCTGGGCTTCTCTTCCTGAGGACTTGGCATTTGCACAGAGGATTCCAGACCCCTCTGTGACCAGCAGAGTTTCTCTCTGGTAGTGGGATGGCAGGCAGTGGAGGTGATGGGTCAGACACTTTCCTTACTACGTTCATCCAAAGGCCGCTGGTTATTGTCTTTTTCACAGTCGACAAATATTTTCCTCCTGTGGTTGTGTGAGTGTGTCAATGTGCAAAATTGTGTGTGCACCTCTGCATGAGTATGCACAGGTGTGCATCTGTGTGCATGCAGATGTTTTTGGAGACTCTCAGGTACAGAGCCCCGCACGAGGTGTATCCGGCCTGTGTTTTTCCTGATCTGGCCCCATCAGCCCAGCAGCTCCACAGCCAGACCATTCCAGAGCCAAGACAGGATTCTGAGCTTGTGGTCCCTGAGACCCTCAGGCCCTGTGTGCGGCTGGTCGCAGCTAGCACCACCACACATGGAGATGTGGCAGGACCACAGGGATGTGGTAGTTACAAGACTTGCAGGGCAGTAACTTCTAGGGGGTTTGCAAACAGCCTCAGTTTCCAAGGAGCTGCTGCGGGGCTGTTTTTAAAGAGCCATCACAGCTGATTTCTGTCACCCCTGAAGCCCCTTTGTGACTCTTTAGCCCTGCTCTGGTTTCCTTCTGCAAGGGGCCTTGCGCAAGCCAGCAATCCTCTCATAGAATAAGGCCCTGGCCGTGGGCAGCTGTCTGTGTTTCATTCATACGCAGCCATTTCGCTGATCTTGATCTGTTTTCACCCGAATGAAGCCTTGGCTGGCCCACATTTAGCTCACTCCCAGACAAGAGCTGCCCCTGCTTTCCTTCCTCGCACTGTTTGCTGTGACTCCGGGCGAGCAGAGAGATGAATGTCAAACGGACATCTACCTATGCATTGGCAGTGCCACCCCGAGGTTTGAAGTTGAGGAAACTGGCCAAAGTGAGTGGCTGGGATGACTGGCCGATGTTGCCCTCTCCCTTCCTTGGCCGTGTAGAAAAGAAAATTGAGTCGTCAGCGGCCATACACGGGGCCAAGGTCTGAGCCGTGACTCCTGGCTTTTTCCTTCCGGTATTCCCTTGAGCCACTGACTTCCGTGTCCAAGCCTATTAAACACTTTGACAGATCTATCCACCAGTGCCTTTCCTCAGCTCTGGCTCTAAACCCGCAAGGGGAGCAGCAGTTGGCCGCGGGCAGAGTGGAGCTTACACAGATGCAGGTTTGCAGCCAGGCCGCGTACTCCCTAGTCTGGACAAGCAACTTGATCGTTTTAAGCCTTAGTGTTCTTGTCCATAAAATGGGATTAGTGGTAATTCTCTCTCAGGGTGGTATTAAGTGAATAGTCATGTAGAAACTTGTGTGTGGCTTGGCATATAACAGGTGCTCAATAAATGGCACTTGTTACTTCCACCAACCCCCACTGCCTACCTCCAGCAGCAGCAGCGGCAACACTGTCCTGTTGGCAGTGTAGATGGCCATGGGTTCCCTTGCCAGACCAGCCCCCTCTGAGAGGAGTGGAGAATGAAAGGAGGAAATGAGGCGGGAGAGAATGGCACATGGCCACTTCTAGAAGTCCAGCCTGGAGCAGGAGCTGGAGCCTTGGACCAGCCTATGAAAACAGACCAGGTGGCTCACCTGGTTCCAAATCTCTAGTCCCAGAACAACCACCCTCTGACCCTATTCAGACTCATGTCCTTCATTTAGGCTAGAATGTTCTAGAATCTATGGGGTGTGTTGGGAACAGCTCTGGAGCTTTGGAGCCAGGAAGACCTGGGTCCAAATCCCAGATCCATCACTTACCAGCAGGGTGAGTTTGGTCAAGTCACTTAATTTCTCCAAGCCTCGGTTTCCTCCTCTGAAAAGTGGGTATAGCAGTTGCTACCTCAGAGGCTTTTTGGGTAGTATAAATGGATCATAGATGCCTAGTGCCCAGCGTGCTGCTTGACACATTGGAGGTTCATGTCCCAGGAGTTTTCCCTATCTCCCACCCCACTGGCCCGTATTGTGCTCAGAAGGGTCTGAGTCTCCCAGCATTGGGGGTGACGCTTCATGCTTTGTCCTTAAGAGCCCTGGGCTTCCTGAGAAGACCGAGTCTGAATTGTTGAGTGAGTTTGCCCCTCAGGGCCGTGTGACTTTGCCACAGTTCTTTGCTAGCTTGGAGCCTTAGTGTCTACTTCTGTAAAATGGAGATAGTAATACTCTGTATTTTAGGGTTGTGAAGATTGAATGAGCTGTTGCATGAAAAGTATCTGGCACACAGTAGGGGCTCAGCAAGTGTAGCTGCTAGTATTTGTTGTGAATATTGCTAATGTTACCCTTGTTAAGCAATTCCCGGTTTCTTAGAGAGTGTTTGGTTTCCAAGGCTACAGCATCTCAGCCAAAGGCCAATGGCAGGAGGAGTCTGGCTCCTGCCTGGCCACCTCTGGCTGCATCTAGAAAGGAGCTGACATTTTGCATTGGTCACGCTTACAGCCTGGGCTGATGTGGCATGTGTCCCAGTGAGTCACCTCATGGTCAGAGCTGCCAGGGCACACCGAGAATGGCCTCTGGAACTCAGATGCATCAAGTTCCACCAGGAATTGTCTAGAGATTAGTTGCTGCCTTTTGCCTCGGAGTCCCCTCAAGTTTCTGGGATGCTCTGGGTGGGCATCTACCTGGTCAGACTTAAGCCTCCGGCCCCTTTGCTCCAGAGTTTATCTTCGGCCATCTGTTGCAGGGTGAACGTGACAGGCTGCAAGACCCGAATGTGAGTCCTGCTCCTGTCATTTACCAGTGGTGCACACAGGGATAATTCAACTCCTTTCTCTGCCCCTCAGCTTCTCCCTGGGGGACGTAATGACCCTGACTGCTTATTATGTTTGCAGACTATTATGAAACTCTCGAAGGGTCCAGTGAGATCATGTTTGGGGAAGCCACACGTGACCCTAAAATATCCATAGGAGCAAAATTAGAAACTCAGTCCTATGTAACTTTAGGCACTGTCTCCCCCTCTCTGGTTTTGATTTTCTTGCCTGTAAAAGGAAGAGTTTGGGTCAGATTGGCATTCCCAGAGTGATGACTCATGAAAGAAAAGATTCCGTGTTTAAATAAATTTGGTAAACGCTACATTGTTGTCCTCGTGGTGTGTCACAGCAAGCACTTGTAAATCGAGGGCTAGGAGAAGCCTGCAAGAAACAAACCTCTTTAGTTTTGCTTAACCCAGGTGATACTGTGCTGCTAATGTGACCACAGAACATCATTATTATGATGATGATTATTACTACTACTATTATTACTTACTGTTACTGTTAGGATTATTTGTATTAATTGCTCTGCATAACACTATTTACCTGCCCCAAAACACCCCTTGGGAAATAGCCAGGTGAGCAGATGACTCAGCACAGACACTGAGCCAAGGACTCTGAGGGGCAGGGCTCTAGTGGGTCACACTCTGCCTCTGTGTCCTCCAGGTGCCTTCCTGATCCCCTACACCCTGTTCCTCATCATCGCAGGGATGCCCCTGTTCTACATGGAGCTGGCGCTGGGACAGTACAACCGGGAAGGGGCAGCCACCGTGTGGAAGATCTGCCCATTCTTCAAAGGTAAAGAAGGGGCCAGGGAGAAATAAATGGTTGTTCAAAAAGGCGTCCCTGTTGGCCCTGGGGAATCGGCTCCAAAGGTGAGATCTGGGATCGACCTCCTCTCTTACGGGAGTCACGGATATTGACAAGGTCAAGAGTGTCCACCATCCAAAGTTACACGGAGAACATTTGGTATGCCAGGAATAACATTAGCATAGAGAGTCTAGAAACCTGGGTTCCAGTCTAGGCTATATCAACTGAATGACCAGAGTCTGTTTTTCTATATGGGAAATTCTTACAAAAGGGTCAGAAGTACTCAGCGCATGTATCGCTACTCTCCCTTCTTGCTCCCATGGCAGACATGATAAATTGATCATGGATCTTTATGAGCTCAGCTAGAAAGCAGACTTACAATCCTTAATACAACAGCCACAACTAATCAATTGCAGCTTGGATATAAGATGAAGCCTACTTGCATTCAGGACTAAGAGCACACCTGCAGAGAGTAGCCATAACAACTCCCATTTCTCGGTCCCTATGGAGCTGGGAGAAGGGTGTGGAGTAAGATGTAGTCTCTGTCAAGCACTGGCTGGAGAACTGGGCCTACATGGTGATGAGGGCCAGGGTGAGTCCCACGAGCCTCTGCTCAACTAGCAGGTGTATCCTGAGTACCTCCAGTGTACTCAGTCCTGTGGGAGATACAGGCTGATATCTTATAAGACATGTACTAGTTAAGATTTTTTATTGTTTAATTGCCAGAATCCAACTCAAACTGGCTTTAATAGTAATACAAAAGGGAATTTATTGGCTTATGTTATGGTAAAGTTCAGGGGTTCTAACTTCAGGTATAGCTAGATTCAGGTGCCCAGATAGCGTTGCCTGAGATCGATCTATCTGTGTCTCAAGTCTGTTTTCTTCTGTGTTAGCATCAGTCTTAGGTACATTCTTCTCCAGTGCTTGCAAAAATGGCCATCGGCAACTGTAGGCTGAAATTCTACCAAGTTTAACAGTGACCAAAAATAAAGTGCAAAAAAATAAACAAACAAAAATCCTTATATATTCATTGCTTTATTAAAGGTCCCAGAGAAGACCTTTATTGATTTGACGCAAGTCATATGCCCATCTATTAACCAATCACCATGGCTATGGGGAAGCATTACTCTGATTGGCCAGGCCTGCATCATGTGATCAAGGAAGGAGGGGAGGATTAGCCTCATCCAAACCTCACAGGCTAAGAATTGCTTAAGACTAATCCCTTAAAGCAATATTTGGCAGGCAAAAAAATATGTCTGTGTCTACTCTAGGCAAAAACCATGGAACTAGCCCTAGAGGAGCTTCTGATGCCTTCAGGAACATGATATTGGCACACAGCAGGTGGCTGAGAGGAGGGCCCAGGGAGCACACTGGGCTGAAGTTCTGATAGGGGAGTGCTTGCTTGGGGCCCCTGGGAACCAGATCCTGAGACAAGGATTTGAGCACACGGAGTTATTTGGGGATCCCAGAAAGCAGCAGTTGGAGATAGGGAGGGGGAGGCGGCCCACAGAAGGTGTGTTGTCAGGTCAGTTCCACCAGGGTAAGGAGCTCAGTGCACTGCGGAGAGTGTGCAAAATGCCTCCGAGTTATCCTGCCTTAGGACGAGGGAGCCGGGATACTGACTCCCAACTCCCTGACACAGCTGCCCCCTGGGAACATTAGGTCACCTTTCTGATGAGCAGACTGGGGCGGGGGGGTGGTCTAGTAAGAAGAAAGAGCCCTCGGGCAGAGGGATGGTGGGTGCCTACAGAATGTGGGTGGGGCTCTGACAGTCTGCTAGAGAAAAAGAGAAACAGGGGGTCTGGAGTGCAGCGGTTGGAGCCAACTCCTCAGGAGAGGTAGCTCTGAGGTTGGCCCCAGGAAGCCGCTGGCTGACTCCTCCGTCCCCACGCAGGAGTTGGCTATGCTGTGATCCTGATCGCCGTCTACGTCGGCTTCTACTACAACGTCATCATTGCCTGGTCGCTCTACTACCTCTTCTCCTCTTTCACCCTCAACCTGCCCTGGACTGAGTGTGGCCATCCCTGGAACAGCCCCAACTGCACTGACCCCAAGCTCCTCAACGGCTCTGTGCTGGGCAACCACACCAAGTACTCCAAGTACAGGTTCACGCCGGCAGCAGAGTTTTATGAGTAAGTCATGGACCCCTCATCCTGGGCCTGTTGAGTCCTGTGCTGGGCATGAGCTGAGCCAAACACTAAGGAAAATCACAAAGAGAGGAAGGGGACAAATGCCGGTCAGCATGTTCATGTTTACGAGGCAGCCACAGGCCTGGCGCTGGGGCTAGTTGCTGAGGACACAGCCTGGGACGAGGTAGTTGGAGCAGAGCAGCTTTTGTTCTGGGGCAGCAGAGTGGAGGCTGGGAATTAATGCACGAGCAAACAGACAAAGAAGCCAGAGACGACAGAGCGTATGTGCCCTGCAGAGAACACAGCGCATTTTGGACAGTGCAATTGCTCATAAGGAACCGAAACCAGGGATGTGGGAGAAATGGGTTGTGGAGGGGAAGGAACTCTGTCGCAGTGGTCAGGGAAGGCCTCTCTGAGGAGGCGACACAGGAACTAATGAAGTGAGTGCAGGGAACATCTCGGGGGTCAGCGGCAGGTGAGGAGCTACTGTTTGAACCCGAGTCAATGTGACCCTGAAGCTGTCCTCTGACCCACCCTGGGCTACTGTCTCTTTGGGGCTTCCACAGGGAAAAGTAGACAGAGTGTATGAGTGAAATTCAACAAGCGGGAAGTGGCCAGTGACATGCAGCTTCGAGAAATTATCTGGACGATGTGTGTATGAGAAGCACTGACCGGTGGTAGCAGACAGACACTGTTAAAAAAAATAATAATAATAAGAAAGAAACTTTTATGTAGAAATAATTTTATACATGGAAAAGTTGTAAAAAGAATACATATACTCATCACCCAGCTTTACCTTCTATAACCATTGTTCACTCGCGAAACCAGAAAATTAACATTGTTATACTCTTAATCTACTGCAGACCTTATTTGAATTTCACTTGTTTTACCACTACTGTTCTTTTCTGGTATTTAGTTGTCAGGTCTCTCTCCCCCGTCTTCTCCAATCTGTGAGAGTTCTTTGGTCTTTCCTTGAGTTTCATGACCTTGACACTTTTAAAGAAGATTATTGGCCAGTTATTCTGTAAATTATCTCTCAATTTGGGTTTGTTTGTTGTTTTCGCACAATTAGACTGAGGTCGTGCATTTTTGGCAAGAATACCATAGACATGATGCTATGCCTTTCTCAAAGCATCCTATAGGGGATGTGATACCAATCTGACTTATTACCTGTGGTGTTAACCTTGAACGTCTGGCTAAGTTGGAGTCTGCCAGCTTCCTCCTGTGCAGAAAAAGTATTTTTCCTTTTGTAATGAATAAGTACCTGTCGGGGAGATACTTTGAGGTTGTATAAACCTCTTCATTCTCACCATACTTTTGCCCACATCTTAGCATCCACTGGTGATTCTTGCCAAGATTATTAGTATAGTATTTGTCTAATTCTGATTTTCTATTTCCATCATTCCATCTAAATTAATTAATTGGAATTCTTCTGTGAGGAAGAGTTGTCCCTTTCCCCCTATTTATTCAATTATTTGTTTATATCAGTATGGGCTCAGGGATATTTATTTTATTCTGTGCTTTTAATCCATAATCATTGTTGTTTCATTTGTTGCTCCCCTGAATCTTCTCAGCCTTTTATGTCCTTGAGCAGGTGACAGCAGACTTGTTCTCAGCCACCTAATTTAAAATGTCTATACGATGCTGTCTTCAGAATGTAGCATCTACTGCCTTTATCCCTCAGGCGTGGGTGAGTCCCATTTTAGCAATCTCTGCACAAGTGTTAGCAGTTAAGCAGAAAGGACATGTTACAAGCTGTGGGACAAACCAGGTAGATCCCACCTGGATCCCACCCTCAGGTACACATGGTCTAGGGCAGAGGTCCCCAAATTTCTCTGTAAAATACCAGAGAGCAAATATTTGGGGCTTTGCGGGCCACATATGTCCCTGTTGCGTGTTTTTCTTTGTTTTATTTTACCCTTTACAAAGGCAAAAGCCATTCTTAGATCACAGGTCATTACTAAACAGGCCACAGCTCAGATCTGTCCCAGGAGCCGTGATTTGCTGATTCCTGGTCTAGAGCCAGGATTCCCAGTAAAACTTCCCGCAACGGTAGAAATGTTCTAAGTCTGTGTGGTCCAACGCAGGCAGCACTCACCACGTATGGCTACTGAGCAGTTGACATATGACCAGTGTGATTGAGGAGCTGAACTTTTAATTTTATTTAATTTAAATGTATTTGCCTTTATGTAGCCACACGTGGCCAGTGCAGATCGAGGGTATGAGAAATGACAAATTTGCAAACCACAGAAACTTTAGGGTTACTCTCCTTCAGTCCTGTCAATTCCCAGAGCCAAGGAGCTGGGCGTGAGTCCTGATTATCTGGAGACTGGGGTTATCCCAGGACCGTTGTTGTCCCTGCCGCCTTGGTGCAGTGGGATCGAGGAGATTGGGTTTGGTTAAAAGTGACCTTCAGAAAGTCTGCTTCCTCCTGGGGCTCAGGGGAGCCAGTGTCCCCAAGGCCCAGGAACAACTCTCAATGGGCCATCACAGAGCATTTGCTGAGAGTCCTAGAGCTGCATCCACCTGCCTGCATCTGTGATCCCCATGGACTTCCAGCAGACATGTGCAAAATGATGAGTGTGAGGCTTTCTGCTAACTTCTTAGTGTATATTATCTCAGGCTAAGCCTCGCACCAACCTAATGAGGTTTCTGTAACTCCTAGCCTCATTGCACACTTGTGGAGGCTTCATTTCGCAGATGAGACAGCAAAACCCACAACTATGCAACTAGTACTGTGTAGAGCCAGGACTGGGACACAGGCTGCTTGCACTTGCAAGACCCTGAGACCTCCTTACATTTTGCACCCTAGGAGCTTAGGTCTCCTCACTCTAACCCCAGCCTTGCCTGGCAGGGAAACTCCAGAGCCTGCGCCCTTAACCTCTGTCTTCCATTGGACATTGGCCATTATACATGGCTGTTATTATTCAGAAATATTGTTACACTCGCAACTCACGTTCACCCAGCTTAGGCTGTGTCCCAGCCATTATGCAAGGTGCCTTTTCTGTACTACCTTTTAATGCTGATCATGGTGATCTAAAATTATTATTTTATGAATGAGGAAACAGGCACAAAGCCGTAAGTGACTTGTTCAAGTTCATATAGTTTAGAAGTGGCATTTGAAGAGGGTTTGGACACAGGCAATCTGGTTCCAAGACCCAGCTCTTAGCCCAGTGGTTCTAAACTTTGGCTACACATCAGAATCTCCCGGAGAGATTTAACACACACTGATGCCTAGATTCCATGTCCTGGGATTCTGGTTTCATGGGTCTAGGTGCAGCCAGGGTGCAGAGATTTTCATCAACAGCTCTTTCTGCAATTCTAATATCCAGCCAATGTTGAGAGCCCCCTTTTCAGCCACTGCACTCTCCTATCTCAGAACAGGACTGCTGCAAGGGTCAGGCTGACATCTCTACAGTCACATGTCATGAAAAATCTAGGGCCTCCTTCATGCCTTTCCCCAGGACCATGACCTCAGAAAATCCCAGAGCTGGTGCAGATGCTGTGGGTGGAGGTTTTAGACCTTCCTCTGTTTTATGAGTGTGGTTTGGAGGGGCGCTGGTGAAGAGTACTGGGCAGAGTGTTGCTGGTACAGGGAATTGGATGCATGCACCCCCCCGATCCTCTCGTGCAGGAAAAAGCATAATTTTTCTTTTTGCTCTTGGCAACCCCTGTTCTTATAAATTAAAATGGAAAAAGATAGCTTCATCTCTAGTCTACTGGTATTTGATTCCTCCTCTGATGTCTTAATGACCAGCATGTCTGCCCCAACAGAGGCTGCCAGCGGGAGGGAGAGGCAAGTTGGGATTTAAGACCCATCTTTAATTACAGCCCTAAAGTTCCTCCAGGCTCAGCTGTGAGCAGAACGTGGTGGAAGAAGATGACATTCTTGTGCACAAGGCTGAAGGGGCTGGGGGATATAAAGGGAACAGAATGCAGGCCTTATTTCAGTAATTTTCAGCCCTATAGACCTCCCCCCTTCTCACCTCCCCGCAAACCTTCATAGCTGCCATGAGCCAAGTACTGAGTATCTCTTCACATCCAAATCCCGTTTGACCTTCGTAGTTCATGGAGGTGGAAATTATTCCCATTTTACAGATAGGAAAGTGAAGGCTTAGGTTTTAGGTAACTGGTAGAGCTGGGATCTGAACCCAGGTTCCTTGATTGAAGGATCGTCTCTTGACTTTTTTCTCTGTCCTGTTAGTGTCTCCGATGGGGGTGTGTTAGGATCTCCAATGGGGGTGTGTTAGGGTCTCCGATGGGGGTGTGTTCAGGACCCTCTGCAGGTAGACAGGAGCCCTTTCTCTGCGTCCCTTTCTCACCTCCAGCCTGCCTCTGTGCTGTGCAGCATAGAGCACTAAATCATGGGCTGCCTCTGGACCCTTTTTTATGGCATGTGACCCTTTTGCCTAAATGTTTCTGCTGAAACAGTTACCCCAACTCAGTCTGAGGACCCAGTAAGTGGGACTCCCAGTGCCAGCCCTGAAGAGGCTAGATGATTTTTTCTGTTTACCCAAACCTCCTGGCCAATTTTCTTACCATCTTGTACTCATTTAAGCCGAGGGACTGATCATTTCATTCAAGGGAACAAAACTGCTATTCTCCCCGGGCCTGCAGCCAAACAGCCCTGCAGCCAAAGAAACTCCGCAGCTCTGTGACTTTGTCTGTAAAAGGGCACCTTTGGTGAACATGTGCCTGGCAAGAGAAAACTTCTACCCCATGCCAGTTCCTGGGGAGGAACAGAAGTCTCTCTCCACCCTGATATTAATCCTCTGCGTTTAAATGTCAAGTGAAAAATTGAGCCTTTTTGGCCCGTGGACTTCGGAAAGCTTGGACGGTATACTTGACAATGATCCATTTTTGTTAAACTGCTGGAAAACTAAAACAAACCCAAGTTACTTGTGCTAAACCCCCAGGCTGGGGCCCACTGGGGAGAGGAGGCTGGATTCTCAGTCCTTTTCTTGGGAATGAGCTCAGAGTCCAGCTCTTTTCACTGATGCAAGGGCAGTCACTACAACCCCGAAAGTGGACCCCAGATGCAGGTGGGGTCAGCTGAGCCATTAGGGGGCATTTTGGCCATCTGATTGGACACAGGAGGAGGCATTTTAGCAAGTTTCAGGGCAAGCACATAAAACTTTTTTCATCATTTTAATACTCAAATCAGCCAAATGGTGATTGTCAACATTCAACACTTGGCCCATAAAACCATGGGCGGAAGCGGAATGAAGCATCAGGTGAGGCTGGCATCTGACTTTGGTTCTGTCTTTTTAGACATGCCCAGGCCTTGCCACCCTCTCCTCCTCCTCTCTCAGGGCATAGGAGAGGGGTCTAAGGCAGGGGATCATCTCTGAGTTGGGATTAGCAGGACGAGGAGAAGTTTTCCAGACAGACGAATGGGGCTGGGAAGTGTGTTCTCGGCAGAAGGAACAGAAGGGCCCGAGGCTTAAGCGATCACCCTGTGACTGGGGAATGACAAGGGCTTGCTGCTGCCAGGGCCAGAATGCAAGGCGTGCTGAGGCAAGGGTTGAACTCGGCGGCGCGGGAGGGACTGCGGAAGGCCTCGGATTGGGAAAGGCTCACGTCGCCGTCCTCCGGACCAGGATCTCACAACCTCGATGCTTCGGACATTTCGGGTTGGATGATTCTCTGCCGGGGGGTGGGGAATGGGCACCGTCCTGTGCATTTGGGCAGTTCAGCAGCTTTCCTGGCCTCTGCCTTCTAGACACCAGCAGCATCCCCCTCTCCTCCCGATGTAACCACTAAAAGTCTCTCCAGACACTGCCGCATTCCTGGGGAAGCAGGGGGCAGAACTGCCCCCGGTGAGAACCGCTGCTCTAGGGGATGAGGAACATCTGAGGATGTAGAGGCAAGAGAGTGACAAGGTCAGAACGACGCTTCAGGTGGCTCGTTCCACAGTAGCACAGAAGTAGACTTAAGGCGGTCACCAGGACGCAGAGAGACCGGGGTTGGGGGACAGGTGGGGGACATTTACAATACCTGGAGGGAGAGAAGTGGGTCTTGTCCGAGATGGGCCAGTGAGGGTGGGGTTGTGGGGCGCAGACCAAGAGACAAGATTGGGAGGGGCCGAATGTGGCCACTGATGGCACAGGGAAGACGACGCGGGGTGATCGTTTAAGGCCACAGCAGCTGGCCTGGGAGCTGCGGGGATGCGGCGTTCTGGGGAAGGAGCATGGGTCTTGGTGGACCGTGGTCGCCCACACAACTCTGCTCCTTCATTCACACCTGCTCACCTGCCCCTCTCCCCGGCTCTCCCTCTGCCACACCTGTGCACCTCCTGTCAACTCACCCTGTTCTCTCAGCCCTGGACAGCAGAGAAAGCACTCTCTACCTCCACAGTGGAGCCCACCCAGCGACTTCCCCTGCTGAGTTTTCTGGGCCCTCCTTAGCGCCCTTGCCGACACCTGCTGCTCCTTGGGACCAACCATAATGAGCTGTGATTACCATTTGTTGAGCATTTCCTCATTCAGGGTATTGTCTCACATTCGATAACTTAATACTCATCAGAGAGATTTTACCGAAGAGGACAAAGGCTCAGAGATGAGGATGCTTACACTAGACATTGTCCCCTTGCCGGCGAGCTCCAGTGGGCTGGAGGCATCACCTGCGTGGCCACAGCCATGTCACCAGCTTCCGGCACACTGCCCGGCTCAGAGCAGAGGTGCAGAAGGAGTCTGTAGAATCAGTGAAAACATTCAGGTCACACAGGAGCTGGTGGCAGGGCTAGGATGGGAGCCCAGGTATGGCTGACCCCAGAGCTGGGGCAATTTCTGGGCCACATTTTTCTATTTTCCTTCATGTCCTTGCAAATAGTAGACATCTATTTTGAATGGATGAATGAATAAATGATGGAGTGAATAAAACAGCAACAGTGGTGGCCTCCAGTCTTCCTTTCATCTGCCCAGAAACAAATTTCAGTTTCTACCCAAGGATAAGCTAAGTAAGTTTCCAGACTTGAGGTATACTTACAAGCCTGGAACCTTCCCAAATCTTTCACGTCGCTTCCAGCTAAGGCTGTTATTGGCCTCTGGCAAACAGGTGACTGACTATCTTATCCATTGCAGGTATATAAAGTTTTGCCAACCATGTGTGTCTTGGGATTAAAGCCCCTCTCCAGGGAAGGACAATATATTAAGCTACTGCCTGCCTGTAACACTTTAGTAAGAATTTATTAATCAACTGCTTTCCGAGTGGACCCCTGGCTGAGAGCAAATGCCTATAGAATGAGACACGGGCAAGTTAAGTTTCGACATGGAGAAACCTGTGGTTGTCCTGGGCAGTTTGAAAGAACTGGACGAAAGGGTTAGGAATTTCCCACAAGTCGGGGAGTGAAAAGAGAAGTGAGAGTGTGTGGAAGAACAACCATCTTTCCTTCCTAGTTCTCTTTGAGGTGATCCTGGGATCTCTTTTTCTATAGAAGATGGATTGTCAGGTTTAGCAAGAAAGGTTGGTTCCTAATCCAATAATCTAATATGAGCCATCAGGTCTAACTGCCAGTCCTGGGCTAAGCACTGGGACCCAGGATGGATCGGTCCAACTCATCCTGGGAGAGCCTTAGGTACAGGCAGCCCTGACGTCACAGGAGCTGCGCCTGCTGGTAAATGAGCCAGGAGTCACAGGAACTGAAAGGGTTAAAAGGTTACTATTGGGGTGATCAGGGGGGCCTCCCAGCAGAGGTGGCATTGGAGCTGGGCTTCTAAGGATGTTGGGCAGTTTGCCACCAACTGCAGCCTCTGAGCGTGAGGCGCAGAGGAGGGCCCGGCGGGGATTCGTTCTGGGGGGCCCTGCAGCTCCCTCGACCCTCCCAACATGCGTCATGCTATATCGTGAGTTTGCCTCCTGTGCTAGAATATAAGCCCACCAAGGCAGGAACTGTGAACGAGCAGTTCCCTGCGTGTGTCTGAGGCCCGAGTGGGCGGGCTCACAGCAGGACTCAGCAAGAACGGAATGATTTGGGTGCAGAGCGAATACCATATCAAGCTGTGCCCAGCTCTGCTTGCTTTGCCTTGCAAGGGTATAGAGCTGGTGGAGGAACCTCTCTCCCCTGGGACCAGCTCCACTGTTTCATCGACAGGTCTTGTTTGACCTTAGCTTAGATCCTAACTGAATTTGGTTAGATTCTAATTAGCAAATGGTCATTTTGTTTGCAATTCTATGTACCATTCCTTCATCATACATTATATGAGGGACCCAGAAAGTCTTAACCTTAGCAGTGTTTACTGTTTGATTGTCTTGCTAAAAATAAAAACACTCATTGAAGGCTAACACAGTCAGAGGAGGGAATATCTTCAAGTGACAGCCCAATGAATGTTGCAGATTGAACATGGCCATGTGATCAGCACCCCAGTGGGGAAGCAGCCCCAGCTCCACCCCCATCCCAGGGGGTGACGTCAGCCCCTTAGGTTGTGCCTGTTGACATCTACACGAATGGAATCAGGCAGGCAGAAGTGCTCTTCTGTGACTGCTTTCTTGCACTACATGTGAGAGCCATCCACATGGAGGTAGTTGCTGTATGATACTCCATTTTATGAATAAAGCATCATTTATCCATTCTATTTTTGATGAATGTTTGAGTATTTTGCCGTTTTCAGTTATTATGAATAACGATGCCATGAACATTCTAGGACGTGTCTTCTGGTGAACATATGTATTAATACAAATTGCTGCTGGGTAAATACCCAGGAAATGCGTATCTTTAGCTTAATACATACTCCCAGACAGGGGAACTGTTGTGTCAGGTTTTGGGCCAGGGATTCTCTGCTTTGGCAAAAGGGACATTTTGGACAGAGTGATCCTTTGTTATTGGAGACTGTCCTGTGCATCATAGGGTGTTTAGCAGCATCTGTGGTCTCCATCCTCTAGAGACTGGAAGCACCAACTCCCCACAAGTCATGGCAATAAAAAAATATCTCAGACATTTCCAAATATCTTCTGCGGTACAAAATTACCACCCCCTAGAATATGAGCTCTACTAGGCTCTACCTTCCCTATTTATACCCCAGGGCAGTAGGCACTCAGAGATTTTTTTTTTTTTTTTTTTTAGACCCAAGACCTTACTCTTGCCCAGGCTGGAGTCCAGTGATGTGAACTTAGCACTCTCCAACCTTGAACTCCTGGGCTCAAGCAATCCTCCCACTTCAGCCTCCCAACTAGCTGGGACTACAGGCATTTGCCACCAAGCCTGGCCCAATTTTTGTCTTATAGAAGCAGACTTGAGCTTGGACTCCCCTCAGATGATTTGCTGTGCCTGGGCAGAGCAGCCCTGGGCACAGGCCACAGCTGGCCAGGGCAGGCCCATCCGATGCATGGCAGTGGCCAGGGTCCCAGAACTGGGGAAGAGTGGCTGGGTCCTGTCTCCATCAGTGTGCACTTGTGGGGACCAGCCAGTGGCCACGACCTTGGCCATCCTTCCTGACACCATCTTCCCCGGTCCCCTCCCCTCTCCCCCGGGCAGGCGTGGCGTCCTGCACCTCCACGAGAGCAGCGGGATTCACGACATCGGCCTGCCCCAGTGGCAGCTCCTGCTCTGTCTGTTGGTTGTCGTCATCGTCCTATACTTTAGCCTCTGGAAAGGAGTGAAGACATCAGGAAAGGTAATCTCTGTTTCTCTTTTGGTTGGGAGGTTGGCCTTGACAAAAAGAAAAATTTTTTTCTAGCTATAATCATGTAGTTGGTGGGAAAAAAAAAAGGTGTAAGTGGAAGTGCAAAGCTTGGGTTCATGCCCCAGCTCTGCTGCTGACTTGGACAAATCCCCTCCCCTCCCTAAGCCAGTGTCTCCCCAGCAGGAGGGTGAGGGCATGCAGGTAGATCAGAGCTCCTCACGCTCTCCTGCCAAAGCCTCTGCAACAGCAGAGATCAGGGGCTGGGATACCCAAAAGGGCCTCCAGACAAAGCCTAAAGCAACTATTGACATGTCTTTGACATGTCGATCTTGGATTCTGAAATAAAATTTCATTCAAATGTTGTATTTGCTTTGGTATATGGTATGCTTTTTATGGTATAAAATTCATACCCTCAGCCCCCCAGATTTTTGAGTAAGGGAATGCTCTAGAAGATATACAGATGTACGGTGGGCTTTGTGTTTACTCTGACATAGTGCTGAGTGTCCCCAAGGGTCTAGGTGTCCTGGAGAGAACAGCACAGGATTAGATAACCAGTGAGTGCCTGTCTGGAGCTGGCATTCTGAATGTGGGTGACACTGTTCCCTACAGTCAGCCTCTTGGGGTGGAGCATACTCAGGAAATGGCTCGTGTTCATTCTTAGCTTGAGGAACATTATGGGAACACGTGGGCCCCACAGATCTATGTAGAACATGACTGTTAAAGAGGATGTAGCTGGGAAGTGTTCTTTCCAGTGTTTTGGTTGGCTATGGCTATGTAACAAACCACCCGAAAATGCAGTGACTTAAAATAACAACCATTTTATTATCTCTCATGATTATGTGGACGAACTGGGATCAACTGGGTGGTTCTTCTGCTCCATGTGATATTCCCTGGGCTACATATCTGGGGTCTCAACTAGGCTGGAACATCCCAGATGGTGCACACACCTTTCTGGCAGTTGGTGCTGAAGCTAAGTTGGAGCTGTCAACCAGAGCACCTGGGGTGGTTTCCACATAGCCTATCCAAGCTTCTTGGGCTTCTCACAGCATGGCGGCTGAGTTCCAAGACCATGTTCCAAGCAGACAAGCCCCAATGTGCAAGTGGCTCTTCCAGTCTCTGCTTGCATTGTGCTTGTCCCAATGCTCAAAACAAGTCTTGCAGTAAAGCCCAGAGTCCATGTGGGAGGGTACTACACACAGGTGTGAGTTCACTGGGGGTTGTGAGGCAATAGTCTACCATAATCAAGTAGGCATGAATTTGGAAGAAGCTTCATTAGGCAACTGATTTTGGAAAAGGGGGTGCAGGAGGATTCTCTCTGATACTCCTAGAGTTCTTGGTCATGCCATCGAGAGCAAAGATGGTGGCAAGGGACGAGCAGCCAGTGGGGATGACATTTGTCAAGAACTGGAGGTGGAACTTCCTATCATCATTTTGGGGACACAGTGGCTTCCCTGGGAAGGACCCAAACAAAATGCAGACAAGGGCTGAGAGGAATTCTGAAGTAGAGCAAAACCAGACTAGGACAACTACCATTTGGATGCCCGGCACATAATAGGTCTTCAGTAAATACTTATTGAAGGATTGAAGGGTGGGTGGGTAAATAAGTTTAAGAAATTTCATTAAGTGTTCTTTTGAATTCAGTTCAAAATTTAAGCATTTATGGACACCTACTATGTACCAGACCTGATAGTATTAGTGATGCAGGAATAAATAAGACAGATTCCTTCTTCAATTGCTTATAATCTATGTGTATTAAAGACAGGTTACAGTTCAATCAATGCCACCAGTTATTAGGGTCTCTATTCAGAGACATATATGTGTGTCCCCCTTTAAATAAATACCAGTGGTCACAAACTATACACACTGTTATATATTTTGCTTTTTTTCCCCTTAACTTTACCTTGTGGATAATTTCACAACCAGCAGTCAGGTTATATATTAAATATTTCAGTAGAAATACAAACTGTGGAGGTTTTAACCATCATTAAATCAATTTAGTGGGTCATCACAAATTTTAAAAATGAAATAGGCTAGATAATGAGTACATTGCACATGGTAAAATGTGCTGTCTTGTGGGATTTTTGTTTCAGTTATAGCACTCTAATGTTTATGAATAGTTTGTCTCAATGGAGAAGGAATTTGTCACCATGGGTCATGGTCAAAAAGTATGAGATGCTGCATTAGTGGAGGGAGCAATCTCTTTCAACTGTGAGAGTCTTTAAAGACCATGGGGACAGTGACATTCGAGCCAGGTCTGTAAGGACAGGCACAGGAAGGGTGGGGTAGGGGAAAGGGACTCTCAGCAGAAGGAACTGTGTGAACAGAGCCATAGAGGTGTTGACGCCCTGGTCCAGCTTTGTCTAGTGCTCTCAGCGCATTTCCTGGCACCACCTCCCTGAGGGGGGACGGGGTCCACCCCTATGAACTGCGGAAGGTGTGTGAGGTTTACTAGTGCTACTGGCCTGGGTGTGGGGCTAACACAGGCTTCTAAGGCTGCACTTCAAGATTAAGTTCCCCACAGCCATCGCCAAAGGGGTAGAACCTGCCCTGCCTAGCTGAGCACCTGGCCAGAGCAGAGCTTAAGTTGTCTGCAGGCAGGCTGGTGCTCGAGAGAGACCAAGAAGAGGGGGGCTGAGCATGCCCAGTTCTTCTTTCTAAGTGCATCTTCAGAGGAGGAGTGTAATGAGGGATGGACAGAAGTGTTACACTGGGAAGTCCCCCACATAGAAACGCGATGAGTGAGAAATATGAGTCCCCCCTTGTGTGTCAACCCGCATTTTGACTAAGTCCCTCAGTGTTCCGGCTGAGCAGGCAAGCGCCCTGGGCAATCCATGGGAAGGAGATTTGTAGAATGGGGAGCTTCACTCAGGACATTTCTGTGCCCCGTCTTTAATTGTTTTTATAAACTGGCTCATGAAAAAACCAAGAGTGTTGCTTATTTCTTCCCAGACTGCATCTGGAATGGGACAGGATGCTGAGATTTGCTTAGCAGGCTTCTACAAGCCACAGAGGCAGCCTGAAATGAATGGCAAATGTTCACACTTCCTGTCGTGGCAAGTGAAGGCTGAGCTTGGGAAGATGCATGACTCTATGGCCACTGGGCGGGTGGGAGGCAGGGCACAGTCTGAACTAGGGTGGGAGTTACCCCAGACCACACACTCTGTGACAACTGTGTTGGCCCATAGATGGCCTCTGGGTAGAGGGTGGAGGTTTGAGTCAGGCATTAGTTAACCCCCAGAGAGACTGGCAAGTGTGTGTACACTGCTGCCTGCCATCCTGGAGTCCCACCTGCCTCCCCAATCTCCTGAGTTCTTGGCTGGAGTGGCATTTAGCAAGTACAAGCCCTGTGACCCAGCCCCTAAATGCCAGAGCTGCAAGGTACTCAGAGGCTATCAACTCCAACCTCCTTGTACAGATGAGGAAACAAGGGCTAGGAGACAGACAGGGTTTCACAACGATCTTCAGCACAGCTAGAACTTGAACCCGGTTGTCCAATATAGAGTCTAATGAGTGATTAAGAGCACGGGCCTAGGCCGGGCACGGTGGCTCACGCCTATAATCCTAGCACTCTGGGAGGCCAAGGCGGGCGGATGGCTCAAGGTCAGGAGTTCGAAACCAGCCTGAGCAAGGGCGAGACCCCGTCTCTACTTAAAATAGAAAGAAATTAATTGGCCAACTAAAAATATATAGAAAAAATTAGCCGGGCATGGTGGCACATGCCTGTAGTCCCAGCTACTCGGGAGGCTGAGGCGGAAGGATCACTTGAGCCCAGGAGTTTGAGGTTGCTGTGA